>JAOTQR010080095.1:0-10103 GCA_025774065.1 Solanum ossicruentum
TTGATTAGGAAGATTGTGAGTATGAGCCGAGCCAGGTTGAAAGTCTTGAATCCACTCTTACTGGTCTCACATTTGCTACTTGAGTGAAACTGGGAATTTGGTAGGATTAGAGAATGCCTGCTTCCGGCTTAGACAAGGAAAACAATCCAATCAGTGTGGTTAGTCTACTCTTCTGACGTGTGGGGGTCTGGAATATGGTAGAACGAGTTACGAGGGGGTAAGGTTGCATCCCAAGAGGATAAGGGCTTGTCGATTTCCAGGTGTACTTGTATTGAAAACACCTGACTGAATATTCTAGGTTGAGTTCGCCGGTATAGCTGCAGTGGGTCTGTTGATGTGAATCATATATTGAGTGGAGTCAAATCATACAATACACTAAAGGATAAAAAAAGTGCTTTCCTGATAAGAGATAGACAGACGGTAGGAGATCCAATTACGATAGTAGTTCACAAGACACGTGGCAGCCCTTAATTTGCCTTTGTTGAATGTTGACCCTTTAGAAAACATAAAACATTAAATATCCTCATTTATTCCACACCGTCCTCAGTGCACAACTATCCATATAAAACTTATTGGCCATTCTTTCTTTTCACAACTTTCATTGGTTCTCAAGATGAAAAAGAGTAATAGTAGCATTCATTTTCCCACCCACAATCGAGACCATAGACTTAGGAGATATATCGCTCCATCTCATGATGCCCTTATTGGAGAATGCTTTGATTCGATTCACGCAGTTAGAGATCCTGGCCCCCCTCTCCTAAAAGCTCCTAGTGCTGCGACTGTCACCGGTAGCGTCGGATCAACATCGGGATTAAAATAAACTGCAAAAACAACTAAGTCAACATCTATTTGCTATGGATTTACTGGCCCGGATGCTTGAATTTATTCCACCGCATATAATCGAATATACTACTATAGAATCTTCCATTGCTTTTGTTATTATTGCTCTCACCTCTCACTACGCCACCTCAGCAGCTAGGACTCCCTAACCCTTTCTATATATCTTTAGAAGTAGGCCGAGTTAGTCCTTTCTTTTCTCGTGAAGGTTTTGGGATATATGACAAGATGCTTCCTCCAGATCTAATGTCTCTATCAACTAAATTCTCTTTTCTTCACCGGATCGATACTAACTTACCTACTCCTGCTCCTATCAGATCCAACAAAGCCGATGCCCGATTCCTCGATCAATTACTCATTCCTTCCCGACTCGATAGGGATTGCAATCTCGAGAGAGGGAGCAATTATTGACCTCTAATAATAGGTAGATGGAGTGGGCTGCGATGGATACAGTGAAATCAATCCTTATTCTGTACTACCTCTCACTTTGTTCGAGCTTCTTTTTCAGCCCTCTCACCGGCCTGAAACATATATAAATCATGAATTCTTCAGAGCGGACTAGCAGGCCAGGCGTATGGGGACCATCGAAGAAGTGCCTCAACGTGCCGCAGCCACTACTTTGACTCCTTTTATGCAATTATGAACTCCACAAAACTTTATCAATTATAATGCAGCTTATCCTTTTGGAGCTGACGTAACAAACTACGCGAGCCTCCTAACGAAGTCAACAAAAATTTGATCCGAATTCAAAAAAAATAAAAGGAAGTTTTATTATTGTGGTATACCAGCCACCTGTTCTAGAACTTTTAGTTCCAATCGAAGCATATAGATCCATAAATAGATTTGTATGTATAGCCACTTCAGTCGTGCTCGTCCTTAATCAAAAGTATATTTTTTCTGGGAACATGGTCAACTAGTAATTATTATGTTCGCGATTCTTCATCCACTGATGGATAAAATGCTCCAGTTTTCCATTCTCATATGAGGCCGAAAAGTGGATTGGGAACAGGTCGGCACGAAGTGATTCATCATGCTCAAACATGAGTCGATTGCTCATTAGGGAAACTTTATAGATCAAAAAATTTGCACAAATGGAATGAAAAGTGGGTCCATGTAAATGATCAAGACCTCACAAACAACAACGCTCCTTCCTCATATGGAGTTCGGAACCCAAAGGCAATCGTTGAGTGAACTGTATCTTTTTTGTGTTAGCTGACCTAAGCCACAACCTTACTGCTAGGGTAGGGCTTGGCCTCCGAACTGTACATGGGATGAGTTTTTTCCTCATATAGCTTAGGCCGAAGACCGGGGGAAGTTTAGGAGAGATGGGAAAACCTAGCAGCTGCCGGTTGGGGCGGGGATATGCTTGCTTCTTAACAAGCCTATCCCGCCAAAAAAATTGACCCTGTAGCGCTAGCACTTCGTGTTCTTTCTATTCCATTTCATTCCAGGATAGGTGGCTAATACTAAAATAATAAGTGAAGTAGTCGTTATCTGACCAATCGGCTCGGACAGCAGACCGCCCGTGGCTGCGTATTTTGTCTCGCCCTAAATGGAATGGCTCTCTTAGTTACGCTGCGCCCCAACCTGAGTCACCATGTTCGCCTTTCTCTGCCCGCAACCCAATAAGTTGGCAAAGCCAACACAAGATTAGGGGCATCGCTTTCATTCTATGTTGACCCTGGCTTGAGCTGGCTTCTTGGGAAGCTTGTTCCCACTGTGCTCATGGCCCAGCTAGCTTGCTAGCGGTAGTGGGAATTCTCCCTTTCCCTGGTCAAAGACTTGGTTGGATGCAGGATCTACTCCACGAGGAGCGGTCATGACCCCTCTTTTCGTACCGCTAGGGATGCTTAATGCCACTTCACAAACTGGCGTTACCTGTGCTTTTGTGTCTCTCAGTGTGGTCAGCACTGGGTCTTTTCGAGTAGCGAGGCTTACACCCATTCACGTTAGTTCATCTAAAGTTCCTTACCCTTATGCACGAATTATTGAATAAGCCATCTTTCTATCAAGGTTAAGGAGTCAACTAAGTGTCTCAGCGGGGAGATTGAATACCTGGAGCGAATTAGAGTTCACGCCGCCTGCCCTGAACAAAGAGGAGGTGTGGGCCACAGGTCACACATAAGCTGCCGGGTCGCACGATAGAAGAACACCCAACATAAAGATGCACACTCCTCCATGTGAAATATTCATCTTCATAGGAGCTTTTTGATAGTAGTCGTGATCAATAGCCATCAACTCTCAGCTTGTTGGTAAGGTAAGAGCTTGAAGACTGATTTTAGGTGGTGCACCCTCCACACAAGCACCGCCCGACGAAGTGGAGACGGGGAAAGCTACAGGCCCAAAACCTTTAACCCTTCTTTCCAAATGGGGGTGCCCGAGGAACCTCATCTTCTCATTTAGTCATTGCTCATTCCCGTTAGGCCGAAGTGTTTGGCCTTTCCTTCTCCACGCCCGCTCAAGCTTTGCTGACCTATAACGTGGTAAAAAGAAGAAAGTACGAAAGAATAGTAAATGCTCCATTGCAGAAAGATTTTAAATATAAGAAGTCCCCCTTGGATTCGAGAAGAAGGAACTGAAGAATGGGAATGAAACGAAATAAAGCATTTTTAGCTCTAGTTTCGGATGAGCTTCTCCTAATTATGTCTGATAATAGAATAGGGCAGCTTGCTCTGACCAAGACTCTACTTTTTGCTCCTTCCGCGGAGCATATGAATTTCCTAGAATGAAGATAGACCAAAACAGGGAATGAAGGGATAGGAATAGGAATTATAGTACCATTGGAAAAAAGGGCACCTGTGGGAACATCTTTACTGATGAACCATTTCAATATTACGGGTGCTGCCGTGCCATGAGGAACGACCATGGAAGTAATGAAAAAGAAAAAGTTATGTAGTTGGACCATCTGTTTTATCCGTTCGAGTTTTGCTTCTCTAGAGAAGATAAGAGGCTAAAAATGAAAGTGTTCGCAACACATGCCGAAAGGGTACTAATTAAGTAGACCAGTAATGACTAGTTAAAAAACCAAGAGTAATCTGATCCCCTATTTGATCAGACCACTCTGAGAGAGATAAAAGAAAACTCTCATAGTTCAGAGCCCAACTCCAAAAACTTCTTCATAAGTGAGGTGATGTACTTCTTTTGGTTTGAATAGGGGGTCGCCCTTTTTTTGGTTGAAGTAGTCACGACTTTGGTCGTAGTCAGTTTAAACCCATAAACTTAGTCCACTTGCAGCTATATTGATAAAAATAACTATGTTTAATGACTTGACCAGTCACTAGACATTGTATTATAAGATTCTCTCGCCCTGTGGTCGACATTCCATTCCCCTTAGTCGTAGGTTGTTGTTCTATTTTGATTTGAATGGGTCGGGGCTCCTGAGGTACATATGGCCGGCCTTTCGGGTGTCTCGGTGATACAAAGAAGGAAAAGACAATGTTTTTTTAACATACCCTTGAACAAAAAGCTAATCCTTACTAAAGGAGGACATATAATAGAATAATCTACCTTCTGTTTTCCTTCCCTTTGACCCCCCCCCCCCACGACAATCAAGCTGCAGTTTCTTCTAACAAGTGGATGAGAGTTAGCAAGCAACCTTGGCCTCTTGGCAGGAGGTTCACCATCCCCCTCTTTTACGGTCCGACCGCAGAACGACACCTGAACTCGAAGCTACGATCAAGATCCGATTGGATCTGGTCCTATCCGACCCAACCCCGGAACTTAGAACGGCAGGCCTGTTTGGACGATAGAACGGGAAGAGTGGGAGTCGTGCCCATTCTCTATCCAGGCACGAGCAGGAACATCCAAAATAATGGAAAAGCAATTACATGTACATGATATAATGACACATTCCAAAATATGTGATTCGATTTGATAGGCTACCTGTAGAAAGGAAAGAGTTTACCGACTACATAATAATTCATTCTTATGTGTATGGCGTGGGCCTATGTCTCCCGAATGATCATAGTACGACCACTCATCCAATATAAAATGAATGAGTAGATCTCACCTCCCCTTCCCTATACCATAGTCGAAAAGGATAGCGTATCCATAGAAGAGAGTGTGTAGGCCCTTTCCCAACATTTAGTTTAGACGCGACTCGAATGCCTTTATGCTATAGGCTATGTTAAGCATGCTTCTTTGATAGAAAACAAACTCTTTTTCCAGGACAACCGTCATGACTATAAAGGGCGGGGCGGTAAGCTCTATATCAATAATAGGGGACTATTCATAGTAAAAAACTGCTAGACTATATGGATTCTAACTGAACTTCAACTTCCACTTGGTTGATTAGTTTAGGGGCTGTGCTGGAACATAATGTTGGACAATCTCCATTTCCATATAGTAATTAAAGTCTAACAGGAGCAAACTAGGTGCAATTCAATCCTTATTCCTAGCAATGATTCCCAAAAAAGAAAAACCTTACTAGACCGAGGCCCATTGCTATGGGGACTATACTATATAAGAGAATGACCAAGGCAATTGCCAATAACTTTTATTGAAAGACAGGCTACCGCTTTAAACATGGCGCCCTCCTAATCTCATTTTGATAGGAAGAGATATTGATAATAATCCCAAGGAGGCTTTCTACTCATCTGATAGATAAGGTGAGCTAGCCATGATCACTAAACTCACCAAAGCAGTAATATATGAAAATTGGAATCATAGCTTTCTATATAATTAAAGAAAGTGGGATTTGCAAAGTAGGATAGAAAGTGTATTTATATACAATAGAAAGCCCCTATAATCTATGGATGACCGGTGGAGTTCATAAAAGAAAGCAAAGAAAGGTCCGCGACAAAGCTGTCCCCTCTCACCATATCTCTACTTACTGGCTGGGTGCAGATATCATTGTAATAATAACAAATCTAGTTAGATGGAGAGGACCTTGATAGATAAGGTGAGCCAGCCATGATCACTAAACTCACCAAAGCAGTAGTATATGAAAATTGGAATCATAACTTTCTATATAATTAAAGAAAGTGGGATATGCAGAGTAGGATAGAAAGTGTATTTATATACAATAGAAAGCCACTATAATCCATGGATGACCAGTGGAGTTCATAAAAGAAAGCAAAGGAAGGTCCGCGACAAAGCTGTCCCCTCTCTATATATCTCTACTTACTGGCTGGGTGTAGATAACACTGTAATAATAACAAAGCTAGTTAGATGGCGAGGACCCACGAAAAAGTCCACCTTATTCATGCTCCGCACATCAACTTTTCTAGTCACTCATCTGATAGATAAGGTGAGCCGACCATGATCACTAAACTCACCAAAGTAGTAGTATATGAAAATTGGAATCATAACTTTCTTTATAATTAAAGAAAGTGGGATTTGCAAAGTAGAATAGAATGTGTATTTATATATAATAGAAAGCCCCTATAATCCATGGATGACCAGTGGAGTTCATAAAAGAAAGCAAAGGAAGGTCCGCGACAAAGCTCTCCCCTTTGTCCATATCTCTACTTACTGGCTGGGTGCAGATAACACTGTAATAATAACAAAGCTAGTTAGAGATACTGTTCGTTCAGAATTGATTCAGATGGGGAGGACCAATGAAAAAGTCCACCTTATTCATGCTCCGCACATCAACTTTTCTAGTTAATATTATATGTCTATGCTAAACTTGGTGATCAATTTTCGTTGCTCCCTTTAAGCATATGTGATATAATCATTCTTATCTTAGGCGATTTTTTTTATGTTGAAACTTTATGTCAGCTAGGGGACCCTGATCATAAATAGGTTGTTTGTTCTGGTGAAAGGGACGCTCTCCTTTTAATCGCTGTGGCGCACATGTTAAATAGTTATTTTATGCGTTCATCTATCTTTCAGGAGTAGTCATGTGGCTTTCCCAGAGATCGCCGTGAGTTTTTTGCCAAATTAGGTGGAGCGGGGAAGATTATAACTATTTTCATCTTGAATCTAGCACCCTCACAAGGTACTATTCCTCATAAAAGAATTTTACGAAAGCTGGCATCCTTGGTGCGTGATAGCTATGTAATATCCTTAGTTTCATCCTTTATAAAGATACTAATGACCAAAATGGAATTAATTGTTCTATTACAGAAGTTGGATTCCCACACGTTGGGTTAATCATAAAGGTCTTATACAATTTGATGTTGGATGATTTTGACCGGGGATTTAAACAGCTATACCCTAGTCTTTATTATTATCGTTACTTGGCTGACTGTTGCATATTATTTCCATTGTTTAGTCTCCAAAGCAAGCAACAGTGTGAAGAAGAAATGAATAGTATCCTCTTAGAGTTAGATCTTGATGTGGATATCACAACTATTCTACCTGGTGGGGGTGCCCATGTGACTCGTGATGGGCTTTAAATTATTCTAAGACGAAATTGCAGTCTTCACGTTGTTGAACATTCAACATTCTTTCTTTAGTTCCATTTTGTAGTCAATATGTTTTATACAAAAAGGAACCCTGATAGGAAATCCTCTTTTTATAGAGTCAATGCCTTAGGACAAACCCTAATAGCAGTTGTCGCCTACTTCAATGAGTTGTGATTCTAAAAACAAGATTTAACTTGGTATATTCCATCAAGAGAAAGCCATATCTATATATAGAAAGCAAAATGGGAATTGTATATAGGTGCTTACACTTTGCTGAGGGTTCTAAGACCCGATCACCCATCAAAGAGATGTCCTTCAGTCTTAAGTCTGCAGCTCCATAGCTTGTGTCGCCTGCATAGGGTAGAAAAGAATGCTTTGCAAGAACATCTCAATGTCCAAGATAAAAGGAACGAGGGGAAGAATCAATGAGGTGAGTGTTCTCGAAGAGAAAATCGTGATGGAAAAGCATGAGGTGAATTCGAAAATTGAGATCAGCAAAATAAAAGACTCCCTGGGAGATGGTATTCTTTGTTTTAGGTCTTGATAGACTTTTCTATACATTGAAGTTATTACGCTGGATGATTAAATCTCTTCCTAACTCCTTTAGGGGCTATGAAGAGAGCCCTGTTCCTGTAACACCCCTCACCTTACAATATTGGCACAAGGCAAATAAAACATGACATAGTTTGGTCAAATTAGCGGCAATCTTCAAAAGTGCTTGAATCTCGTGTTAATGGGCTATATGTGCGTCTAACGCTTAAGAGGGTCAATTGTATATATGTTTTGTGTCGAATTGAGGAGATTATGACCTTAAAATGAAGTGAGAGAGTTGAGGTGCTTGTAGGACTTAGCAAGCAAGTAAGTGAGTCACCTACTTGGTTAGCTTAAATTTGTTAGTTAAACGGAGATGAGACTCGACGTCGAATTTGTCCAAGTTCAATTACGAATAAAGTCCGTGTTAAGGGTGTAACTTTGGTCCATGTTTTAGCATCATAAATAGGCTACATTTTCAGCCCAAGAAGTATAAAAAAAGGGCCCAAAGACATCACAAAACACTTAACAAATTGGGCCCAAACTAAGTGAAGATGACATTGGAAAATAGGCCACCCAAGTCCATCAAGTTGGTGCTCCAAAAAGGCCCAAGTTTGAGGGCCAAGCTCGTGGATAAGCACCTTAATAATATGGTCTAAGGTGGTCAAATGGACAAGGGAAGGTCGGCCAAAACCGCAATATAGCAAAGTAGCTCTAATTCATTTCTCAACTTGACACCAAAAAAATCAGTTTTGTCTCCAATTTTTCTCTCAACGTGTCTTGACTAGTAAAGCAGAAAAACGGAACTTATAGAGGGTTCTTATAGAAGACCTATACCTTGAAGGTAGTGGTAAGTAAGTTTATACATGTGTTTAGTATGGTTTTTTTTATAAAAGACAAGAAGTATATGCTAGTATGTTGGTGCTGGAAAATCTGGACAGATTCTGTTTTGAAAGTTGCGGTACATTTTCCTTTTATTTTAGTGATCTCTCAATGGTTTTTGGGATGTATTATGAAGATAAATTGATGTTCTTGACATAGTATGAGTTATAGATATTATACTAAAGTTGCTGCCTTGATTTTGGTTTCATTTAACAAGTGTGTTTTGGATTATCTTAAGCATTATGCTGATTGGAACTTGCGGGCTGTTGTATATAAGGCTATTAGCCCACGTACTTAATGAATGATTTTCTACTATTTTGGGACTGGTATATGTAAATATTGCTAGAAAAGTTTGGCTAAAGTTGGAATAGGTTTGGGATTGTCGACGTCGAAATGTAGCGAAGGAAGGTAACGTTATGCTGTCCATTTTTAGGTTGTGTAAAATTGTTATGTATTGTGCTTTGTGGGCTATTGTAAGGATGTTATGGCATTAAAATAGGCTGGTCATGATGTGTATGTGTGAATGTGTGTTGGAAAATATGATTAGAGACGTAGAGGTTAAAAGAATACGCTCGGGTTTACAAAAACCTGCTTGCTGTCCGTGTGTTGTTTGGTTATGTGATTAGACTGCCAAGGTGTGTCTATAGGCTGCTAATGCTAGTTTTATCCCTTACTATGTTGTAGATAAGCATTTGGAGGAAGGGAAGGTTATTTTGAGGTAGTAGCAAGGTCATACAACGAGGTATGTAAGGTTACTTGATTTCGTATCACTAGGTATGAAACAAAGATCTCTCCTTGGTACATAAAGGCACTTGCCAACTCCGACACAACTATTAACCATGTCTCCATTCTTTGACACGTTCACATACTTTCATACATAGTCACTTTCAAATCTGCATACATGCTTGTATACCAAGTTACATGAATTGTTGTTACTAGACAAAGTTCACAAGTTGTTTCATTTCATACGCATTTCATTATTTGTGTAACATACTCCTTTTCATTGTCATAGTATCTTACCTGATTATCGACATGTCATATGCTACATCTACAGTCCTACAGTTCCAATATTATTACCACCAAAAGAATCATCTCAAAGGTAATTGATGGATACAGTATACAATTTTTGATAGGTGGTAGCCCGAGGGGTGAAGATAGCACCTAGCCAGGGACGATCCTATCACGGGGGGTAGCTCGAGGGGTTAAGTATAACTTAGCTAAGGATGATCCTATCACGGGGGGTAGCCCGAGAGGTTAAGTATAACCTAGCTAGGGTCGAACTCGGTACAGTCTCACCACTGATGAGTTGGTCATTTGTTTTACAGCTGTGCACAGATTTTACAATAAAGGTAAAGTGAAATAAAGAACATAAAGTACATGATCCCACAGTATAACTAAGGTGGTCTCTTATGTTACACCAGTGTACAGTTTCACTTGAGTTGTTACTTGATATACAGTATATCCTACCTTATATACTCAGTACATTATCTCGTACTGATGTCC
>JAOTQR010080096.1:0-10103 GCA_025774065.1 Solanum ossicruentum
AAACAAAGGAAACTCTGCCGGATTTTCTGTAGAATTGTTCATGTAATCATGTGTGTTTGTATCGATAATAGTGCCTAATCGGCACTAGTCACGGTCCCGGGGTCGGGCTGTGACAAAATTTTTTTATATTTTTCTTATAAACATGAAAACTTTATAAGTCATAAAAATTATTAAAATTTCTTTAATTTTTATATGATTTTATTCGAGGAGTAAATTATAGTTCATAAATAAATATTTTAAAAAAAATCTAAAAGCACCACATAGATAAATTGCATGTGTGATCCTTTAATAAAAATAAATTTTTGTGATTATATATTTTAAAAACACATAATTTTATAAGGATAAATTAGTTAACTATAGAAGTAACTAGTTATTCTTTAATATAATCATTTCTCATAGTATGGATTATTTTTTTCATGACAAGCACGAACTTTTTTTTTTTTTAAAAAAAAATTTAATGGTAGATCTTTTTTTATAAATTTTTAAAATGATGTGTCTTTTTTTTTTATAAATTATAAACTTATGGATCAATTTGATATTTAAAAAAAAATTAAAATTATGATTTTTAGAATCACATATCATGTATCTTTTGAAGAATTTGGCATTTTAAATCTCATATCCAAACGTTAATTAAAAATTATGACTTCATATTACATATTCAAACACAAGTTAAGAATTTATAAATAAATTATTCAGATTTCTCATTGTTATACTATAAATTGTTAGAACTTCGAGAAAAGACTTGGTATGTTTGACCAAAAAGAGCATGTCAAGATTTTTGTTAGTGAATATTTTTTTCCTAACTAAATCTACGTGGAATTAATTATACTTCTCTTTTTGTCAAAAGGAATTTTTTATTCAACCTAACTAAAAATGTTTACACATCTTCTGCTCATTGAACTCTAAAATATTCTCCATACACTGTGGAAAGTAATTTCCTCCTATGTGTACGTCAGTGATACAAGGAGTAATTTATACTATAGAGTACTCACTTCCCTGTACAATTTTGGCCAATTAAATGGAGTGTTAAGACTATTTCTTTAGTTTTATCCTCTTTGGTTCTACTTTATTGTTGAAACCTTTTTGCATTTTCTATATAAATCAAAAAGTTACATCCAACTTGGAGGTCCGAAATTGAACAAATTTACCGATTTATCATAATATAATACTTCAAACCTCAAAATTTTAGGTTCACCTTTGGATGGAGAGGTGGTGCGTGTGGTTGTGAGGATAGGGAGGAGACAATGTAACTTGGTTTCCTACTTTCATAAGGTGGTCATTTTCCGTTTTGGTAATGATCCTCCAGGCCATTTTCGTATTAACACGTCCTTTTTGCTGGTTAGAGCTTTTCTATAGCGGCCCCAAGTCAACTATGACTTGCTGACACTGACAGCTCAGTCACCTGATCATTCGTTTGGATTTTGTGTAGTTTTTTCTATTTCGAGGCCTTTACAACTTGAAAAGTTAATTTTGGTTAAAAAAAATACAATTAAATGCCTCAAAACAAAATTCTGACAGTTGCATAAGTTCTAAAATGGCCATTTAAAACTAGAGGCATGGCCGGCTCGAATTTTGAAGCTTTCCCGTAAGTTTAAGCCATTTAGCATTTTAGCCTTTCAAAATTAGTCCAAGTTTGACTTCGGTCAACTTTCTTAAAAGTCATGCCCAAATGAAAATTCTGAGAGCATGTTTAGCTATGAAATGTTGAGTTTGGTCTATAACGATCTCTCGTTTAATTTGTTAGGTCTCCTAACCAATTTTAAGCCCCTTGGTGGATTTGGCTAAAACGAAACTTCATAGTGGAATCCACTTTTTATTGAGACTACCTCATATAAAAATGTTAATTGTGTCGTTGAGTCTGAAACAATGAATTTGGTGGGTTAACACAACCTGTTTGCATGTACGAGTTCTGAATACATTTCGAGCGTCCCATCGAGAACTCGAGAAATGACAAACACTTATCTTTCAACTGTTGTTGGTGTAGGGTAAAATTACCATTCATGTTTGCGGGCCCTAGGCCCTATTCGCGAAGGGGTTATTCCTTGTGCCTCTCGATCGTAGTGAGTTGTCCCTGCTGTGCCTTATGTTCATGGGCCCTAGCCAGATCGCGAAGGTTATTTTTGTTGGCCTTCCGCGATTACAAGCCACTATGGTCGCGTACGCCTAGGTCTTTTTGGTTTGATTTTATGATTTAAGATCAGGACTGACCAACTCATTTGACAAACTTCAAAGTAAGATTTCTTACTTGTTTGAGCTCTGATTTGGATGATTCAATGCTTGAATTTGTGGGGAATTGCCGAGGGAACGTATTGGTGTGTTGGGAAGTGTTGGGCAGACTTCGTTAGAGGTAAATTTTATGTTTTAAGTATTGCCCTTGTTGAAAATTCTTAGCTTAAAAGTGAATTTTTGCATGTTTTGAATTGGGCTATTCCGAGCCCCAAATTGTGTTCTGTTTTGAGACACAAGTTTCGAGAACTATTATGGCCTTTTTGTGGAGTCAATTCTGAATTTTTTGAGGTAAGTCCCACTTTCCTATTTTGAACTCCAAAATGGATTCATCTTTGAAATTTGTGATTTTAGTGTCAAAACGATTGTAACAATATTTTAATTCTATTTTTGATAGTGTGATAGCGTTTCAAGGCTATTTGAAAGGGAAAAACTCTAGTAGAGTTATCTGGATCATGTGTGTTAAGCCTAAAGTAGGCTACAATTTCCCTTATTTTAGATTGAGTTTGAATATATAAATTTATGAATTTTTATGAATTTTGGGGCGGGGAATTAAGTTTCATATGTTATCTTTGCTAGAATCCATGTCTTAGGTTATATTCAGGATCCGATGGGTATGTGAATTGTTGAATTTGATTATCCATCCCTTGTGGCTTATTTTAAACTTGATTTTGTGTTATGTTGGAGCATGTTTTGCTTTAGTCTAGGCTTAGACTAGTGTTTTCCATAGACTTTCAATTTTCTGGAGCTGTTAGGCATTGTTTCCCACTTCAGTGTAGCATCGGACGACTTAGGTCCCTGGGATTGATTTAGCAGACATAGGTCTGATAGAGATGAGCATTAACTAGGCAGTAACTTAGCTTTAGGCCTTATCATCCATAATTCTCATATTATCCTATTCTTCATTTTTTATCACACCCTTAGGTTCGTTCAACAATAAAAATGATTTTTTAGTCTGACTTCCAGACTATATTGAGATATTTAGAGAATATAGAAAGTGGTTTATGAAGGCTTGTGATAGCATTAGACACGGGAAATTCTGAGCATCTTACTTGGAATACATTATCATTGGAATGACACTATCGAGAGGGTTCAAGTACGGTTCGAAGTTCGAACTCTGTACTTTTTGTATCTAATCACTCATATCATCCTATACGGAGTTGGCATACAAAGTTCGGCTCTCTTGATTTCATCACTTTACTTTTACCTTCAACATTCTCATCATTATACATGAATAGATGCGAATATTTGACTTTCATATCTTCCTCAGCTTCCCACACTACTTCTTCAATAAATTGGTTTCTCCACAAGACTTTGACTAAGGCTATCTCTTTAGTCCTCAATTTGCAAACCTAATGATCCAATATATGAACTGGAATCTCCTCACAAGATAAGCTATCCTTAACTCCTATACTCTTATTGAGGATTACTAGAGAAGAATTACCCAAGTATTTCTTGAACATCGAAACATGAAAGATTGGATGAATCGCGGCTAGCTCAGAAGGCAACTCCAACTCATAAGAAACATTCCCAATCCTATTCTCAATTTGATAAGGGCCGATATATTGGGGACTTAGATTTCACTTCTTCCAAATCCCATGACACCGTTCATCAGTGACACCTTCAAATATACCCAGTCATCTACTTCAAACTCTAAATCTCTTCATCTCATCTCAGTGTAAGATTTTTAGTAGCTCTGTGCAATCTTCGATCTCTCTCTAGAAACCTTCACCTTCTCCATTAATTAATGAATAAAATCTGGACCAATCAACTCGGCTTCACTAATTTCAAGTCACCCAATTGGTGATCTACATCTCCTCCTATACAAAGCTTCATAGGGAGCCATCTGAATACTCGCATGATAACTATTATTATATGAAAATTCAATGGGCAGTAAATGATATCCCATTTACCTTTTAAATCAAGGACGCAAGCTCTCAACATATCCTCCAAGGTCTAAATAGTGCACTCTACCTGACCATCTATCTGGAGGATGAAAGGTCATGCTAAGATTCACCTTTTAACCCAACCCTTTCTAAAAAGATCTCCAAAATTGACATGTGAGTTAAACTCTTCTATCTGAAATAATAGACAAGGGAACTCCATGCAACCTCACAATCTCACGGATGTACAATTTGACATATTCTTCTACACTATCAGTCGTCTTAATTGCTTAGAAGTGGGCTGAATTGGTCATCTTATCCACAATCACTCATATCAAATCATGCTGTCTTTGGGACTTGACAAACCTGTGATGAAGTCCATATTGATCATCTCCCATTTTCATTCAAAAATCTTAAAGTTTTGGGCCAATCCATATCGCCTTTAGTGTTTATCTTTAACCTGTTGACAATCGAGCACTTGAAAACAAACTCAGTAATATCCTTCTTCATTCCACTGAACTAATAAACTTCCCTCAAATCATTGTACATTTTGGTAGAGCCAGGATGGATGGAATACCTAGAACTACGGGCTTAATCTATAATCCTATCTTGAACACCATCAACATTCGGGATACATAGTCTACTCTAGTATCTCAATACACCATCTTCCCCTTTTGAGAAAACTATTACCTTTTGTTTATGGATAGCTTTCTTCAACTGACGTAAGACAGGATCTTGGTCTTGCTTCTCTTTTATCCCTACCATTAGAGATGATGCAGACCCATTCTGAATACTAACTCCACATTTTCTAGACTCTTCAAGTTGAACTCCTAGTCAAGACAATCGATATGCTTCCTTAGCTAATTCTTTCTTCTCCTCATCCATATAGGTTGTACTACACATGATAACCTGCTAAGAGAATCAACAACTATGTTAGCTTTACCTGGATGGTAGAGGAAGCTCATGTCATAATCTTTGAGCAACTTTGACCATGTCATCATCATTAAGTTGAGCTCTTTTTTACTGAAGACATATTCTAGGCTCTTGTGGTCAGTGAACATATCTACATGCACTCTATACAAGTAGTGGTACCATATCTTAAGTGCAAATACCACCGCTGCCAACTTAAGATCATGTATTGGATAATTCCTCTCATGAACCTTAAATTGTCTGGAAGCATAAGCGACAACTTTACCTTTCTACATTAATATACACCACTCTTGAGGTGTCATAATAAATTATGAATCCATCAGTTTCTTCAGGAAAGGTCGACACAGGGGTAGTAAATCAGCCTTGTTTACAACTCTTGGAATCTCTTCTCACATTCATCAAACCATTGGAACTTGACCTCTTTTTGAGTTAGTCTAGTAATGGTGAGGATATGAATGAAAATCCTTCAACAAATCTACTGTAGTAGTCTTCCAAACCTAAGAAACTCCGTATGTCCTTTGGAGATATGGGTCTGGGCCAATTCTTAACCACCTCAATCTTTTGAGCGTCCATTCGAATACCATCGCCTGAGACAATATGGCCTAGAAAAGCCACAAACTTGAGCCAAAACTCATATTTCAAAAACTTTGCATACAACTCATTATCCTTGTGAGTCTGTAAAGCAATTCAGAGGTGATTAACATGCTCCTCCTCATCTTTAGGATACACAAAAATGTCATCGATAAACATGATCACGAACATATCAAGGTACTATCTAAATACTCTGTTCATCAAATCTAAAAGGTTGCAGGTGCATTTGTCAACCCAAAGGACATCACTAAGAACTCGAAATGACCATATCAAGTTCGAAAAATTGTCTTTAGGATGTTATATTCTCTCACTTTCAATTGGTGATAGTCTAATCTCAAGTCTATATTGGAGAAGACAGTGTCACCCTAAAGTTGCAAGCAAGTCATCTATCTTTGGAAGGGGATACTTATTATTGTCTATCACTATATTCAATTGGTGACAGTCCACACACATTCTGAGGGACCCACTGTCACAATCCAAAATGCACCATGAGTGGCACCCATAATTACCCTCCTAGGTAGGCAAACCAAAGATATAAATCACAATCTATATAACTGTTCAACTTATAAAATACAATATCAATGCAGAAGTTCAACTTATGAAAGCAAGAATAACAAAACCTACTATTTCTGTTACATAACATTTCCCAAAACCTGAAAGTCATCACATCAATGACATCTAATTCCAATACTAAGTCTAAGAGTAGCAATACCAAAATAGATCAATAAAATCGTTTATGTCTGAAAGGTAAGGACACTATTCCATGGCCGAGAGATTCTGACATGAACTAGGAGGATAACTCACCCTAGAATTTGATGCGCCGATGACTGGCTAGAGCTGAGGGTGAGTCGAAATCGATAGAACGTTCACTGCACTCCACAAAAGTAAAACAAATAAAATACAAGTAAGATTTAGTACGAGCCACATGTATTGAGTAGGTATCATCGGTGACTCCAAATAGAAATTAACATGCATAAAATAATAGTAGGAAATCAACCATAACACTTAACAGGTGAGAATAGTAAAAAGAAAGTACACAACCAATTAACGATATCAATAATACACATGAGGGCTTAGGCCTCCACATCACACTTCTTATTGATCAGTGATCTATATACTAAATTTCTGTCTATTGGTGACAGAACAATGTCTAATTCGAGTGAAGTCAATATTGGAAAAATGAATGTTACAATAACATTTTCTGTAAATCGGTCAAATGTTGCACTTGCAATTCCACCGGCGAAAAAACAAACAAAATTTACTGGTATTGATTTCAAGAGGTGGCAATAGAAGATATTCTTCTACCTGACTACCCTAAGTATGTAGAGGTTCATTAATGAGAATGTTTCTATACTGCTTGAAGGAACTCAGGATGATGAACAACTCTTGGTGACTGATGCTTGGAAGCACCAAATTTCCTATGTAGAAACTATATTCTAAGTGGCTTGTAAGATGATCTATAAAGTGTGTATAACAACATGAAGACTTCCAAGGAACTCTGGGATGCATTGGAAAAGAAATACAAAATCGAAGATGCTGGAATGAAAAAAATTATTATGGTAAAGTTCCTGGACTACAAGATGGTAGATAGTAAACCCATTGTTACCTAAGTTCAGGAGTTGCAGGTTATAATTCATGATCTCTTTGCAGAAGGATTGGTTGTGAATGATGCTTTTTCAAGTGACAACTATCATTGAAAAGTTACCCCTTCTTTGGAAAGACTTCAAGAACTATTGAAAGCATGAACACAAGGAGATGACTGTTAAAGATCTCATTGTACGCTTGAGAATTGAAGAAGATAACAAGACGGTGGAAAAGAGGTCACAAACAAATTCAATAATAGCATGGGCAAATATTGTTGAAGAAGGGCCAAATATCAAAAAGAGAAAGAAGCCATTTGGACCAAAAGACAATCCACCTAACAAGAGATATAAAAGCAATTGTCATAACCATGGGAAGGTTGGACATAAAGGCATTGATTGTCACTCTTCAAAGAAGCGAAAGAAAAAGAATCAAGAAAATATGATTGAGAAGAATTAAGAAGTTGAGAACTTATGTGTCATGTTGGCTTAATGCAACTTGGTAGGAAATCCCAAGGAGTAGTGGCTTGATTCTGGAGCCACTTCACATATTTGTGCAGTTAAAGAAGCTTTTGCAACATATGCCGGGAATAAATAAAAATAAAAAAGAAGGATTAACATATATAAGTGAAGCCTTTAAACCTATTTTAAGAGAAATACCTAGAAAAGAACAAAGGTACATACAACCAAACCAGAAAGAAGATTTAGAATTAGTAACCTTTAATTTAGAACAAAGAAGAAAATCCATAAAATAATAAAAATACCTAATAAATATTATGAAAATCATTACTACATAAAAGAAAAAATAATAAGAAATGGGATTGGAATACTAGTGCCAATTCTAATAGCTACAAATGCAGGAGGAAATTATATATCAGAAGAATTATTAAATACCACAGAAATTCTAAAAAAAAGTAATCAGAAGATAATAGCTAAAAGAACTATAGGAAAGCAAACAGAATTAATACCATGGATTAAAGGAGACAGTAAAATTATGCAACCACTACCCAACAAAAAATAAAATAAAATAAAATATAAATACAATAAGCATAGAAGAAGAAATAAATAATGAATTTAGAGAAATATATAGTGAAAATCCATTATAAAATTGGCACAGACATAAAACACAAATACCAACAAAATTATTAAGAGAAGATGACTTAGTATATAAAAAACCTATGAAATATATCTAGCACATACTCACTTCATACTAAGAAATGACAACACACAAGTAAAATTCTGGTTGAGGAAAGATTTAAAGGATCAGTCAATTACCACAAAAAATATTAGAAATATGGTAAGTCAAATATTACTGTTTAACTTTGACATTGAAATTATTGGTACTAAAGATAATTTTATTGTAGATTATTTATCAAGAAATAAGATACACAGTATTAATCTGTAATGGTTGTTCTTGCATGATGTCTTACAAAATGTATTACAAGAGATATTACAAAAATTACAAGGTATGGAAAAAAGTATGAAAAAACTTGACAACAGACTTATCCAGCTTGAAAAAAGCAAACTAGAACAGGATCTAAAGAAAGACCTGGAAGGAAATTTCAAACAAATCAAAATTAGCCAAGAAAATAATGAGTAAAGGACTTATACGCAAGAAGAAAAGGCCAACAATATAAGTGAGGAAACAACATCTAACCCAGCCACGAAAAAATTTAAAACCTTTAATATCCAATTAAAACCATAACAACCCACATCGAAAAAAATAGATTTCATCTACCAATTACTAAAACCCCAAACAAGTACCTATATGGAAATGACCACCAAAAAAAACCTATACAAAGTCCTTTTGCATACAAAGTACATAATAACTTACCCAATTTATCCAATTAGCCAACTACCTAAACAAAAATATACAATCTCTAGATTATCTTCCAGAAAAGCTCAGAGGATGGAATACTAACACTCTAAAAGGATATAATAAACTTATAACATTAAATAATATGAATCCGAAATTAGTCCAAACAACATATAACTATGGACTATTACATGCAATATATACTACTGATGGGGATAATGTACAAATTATTTCAGAATTACACTAAACGGTGAAAAACTATTTAGAAAATAACGAAAGCAGACCTAATCTTTATCAGAATTTACTCAGCACCCTGTGAACTTACTCCACAAGACATATACTACCCTATAGTGGTAGTAAAAATAGAAATTACAAAAAACATCATATGTGAAGAATCTCAAGCACAACCGGACTTAGCCATAGATGAGATAATAGAATTTTTACAAAACAAAAGAGCTATTATGATAAAGATGATTATTCAAGAACTTATCAATAGCTACCAAGAAGGAGGCAAATGGATCTATCACAGCAAGAATAGCACACTAATCTACTTAAATGCAAAAGCAACAAAAGACATAGAAGAGATACATAAATGGATTATCACCCTAGCGCAATGGGATACAAGTCCAGCAACAAATGCCTTGAAAAAACTATTCAAGACAACTTACAGAGAAGACAAAGGACTTATTATGTAAACAATTAAAGAAGATGTATAATATACACCATTGCAGATATTGCAACCAGAAGGAAGAAGTACCAAGTATCTACCTACCACCGACAGAAACAAGGGAACAAGATGAAGAAAACACAGAGATGACTTAAGCAATGACATAATTACAAGATAATGACTTAAACAATAACATATGTAAATATCACGACCCAAAATTCAGGCGTGATGGCACTCGTCTTATCCCACCAAGATAAGTCAGCCTACAACCCAACTATAACATTAAAAATGAGGAATTATAATAAAAAAATGGAAGTTCAATTACGGACAATAAGTCAACTTAATAAAAATCCCCCAAAACCTGGTTGTCACATGCACAAGCTTCTAATGTATTACAATAGATTCAAAAG
>JAOTQR010080099.1:0-10103 GCA_025774065.1 Solanum ossicruentum
TTAAAAAGGATCCTTCAAGAAAAGGTGAAATAAGTACATATAAGGCCAATTACTAATTGCACAAATATATTTATACAGTATCCTTCAACAACCCCATTGTATACTGTATAATTTTATGAGACATATTACACCAATAATTGACACAAAGGCAGTGCGTGTACCTCAGATTCCTGTGGCTTTTCACAATGATGTAGCGATGTTTTCGTGAAACCCTTGTCAACAATAATAGCTTCAACCTTTTCCACTTGATAAGGATGTGTGTTATAATCAACACAAATGTAATATTGCCACTTTTTAATGTAAAGTGTATACATTTAAAACGAACCAATAACTTTGAGAAATCTATATGTAGGTAGATACATTGAGCCTGTGCGGATGTTCGTGTATTAACCTGAATAGTTGAATTCTACAGTCTTCTTAAACTCTCGTCCTGTACTATTTTTGTTATTTTTTTGGATGATTATATTCTGATAAACTATTTATATAGTATAAAATATTATAAACAGATGCATAAACAATAACTATAAAATTGCATTAAAAATGGGGCAATTATCTTGTTGATAATATGATTATATGTGTGCATATAAGGAAAGTAACCTCTAAAATGATAGAACTGGTTGTTCCTATATTGCGCTCCAAGTTCGCGTCGGCAAACTGGCCATGTGCTTCAGATTCAATGTTAATACTTGGTGATTTCTATCCACAATCCCTTGAATCAGCCTATGTGATAAAGTGTGTTAAAATGTTATACATGAACATTGCATAACGTAGTTCTAGGTTAGTTTGCAATAACTGAACTTGGATAACAACCTTTGCGTGACATTTTTCATCTCTGATAGCCATCAAAACATTCTTAAATTTATCTTTTATGAGCTTCTTCAAATCTTGAAATTCGTCCTTAACCTGTTTTTTTTTTTTTGTTTTTAGTAAAATATCAAAATGTTTTGGAGTGCAAATGTAGAAATAATATTATGTATATTAAAAAAGTTATACATACGGATGTTTTGAACTTTTCAAATTCATCTCGAGAAATGCCATAATCGGCTGGCGTATTGCTCAATGGCTTGTCTGCTACCCTGTTCCTTATTGGTCTCACAGATGATCGTCTAGCAGGTGACTTCCTTAAAGTATGTGGGATCCTTTTTTAGGTGAAATCGAAGAACGACGTTGGCTTGTCCTTTTGCCAGGTGGTTTGGGATCCAAATTTGTTTGTTTCTGGGGTGGAACAGGACCTACACTCCTTAATTTTTTTCTTCACTGGTGGTTGATGGTAATCAACTTTATCTTTTCCTTTTCGAGTCTTTGGCATTTGAGGGCACGTCTAGAAATCGTCATCTGAATCATTACCCATATATAATTGCAAATTCCATGATAGTGAATCGCAGGGTATACCTATTCATGTGGAATAAAAATGCATCTGCTAAACTGCTCTTCAATTCGTATAACATGAAAACCTTGAAGAGTTGCGCTTGGGAACTGCAGCTGTTAATATCAAGCAGACGTGTGAAACAGGTAGTTTCACGGAAGCGCTTCAGCTGTCTTGGAGACAAACATTTTATAATATCATCCATGACTTTGGAATTTTCCAATCAAAATATTTTCTATCCCTGAGATAATATATTGAACATCCTAAACAAAAATGAGAAGCTAGAGGATGAAAAACTGTTTAGATATATAATTGTGACAAATTTTATACTCAGCACTATGTGACAAACAAAGTGTATATTGCAGAATCAAGTTAATATATGATGTATATAGTTCAAAAAGGGACCTCAGAATGTATACAACATGCAACTAATGTGGCTGTATAAAAAATATAGATGTATATCTAACCCAAATGAGATTTTCTGTATAATTATATGTACAGAAAACAATGACATCCTAAGGGAAATTAATAAATAATTAGATATATTTATACATAATTTTAAAAAAAGCACCAAAATTTTTTATTTGAACTATCCATTGCACACAGTATAAAAAAGAAACAATGGTAAAATGAATGGTGACTTCAATTAATTATACACATGGTAAAAAATGAACAAAAAAGAACAGTGGGCATTTTTATCCCCAAAACCAATTGGATATAGTATAAAAAACGATACAGTGCCCAAATATATATTGACTTCAAAGAAATCATACACAGTGCCAAAAAATAATAGTGGTCATTCTTATCTCTATAAATATAGATATGTATCTATCTCAATTGGGATTCTCTGTATAATTATCTAAACTTGTGAGCCAAATATCAAAAAGGATCCTTCAAGAAAGAGCGAAACAAGTAGACATAAGGGACAATTCCTAATTCAACAAATACATTTATACACATTACGAATAAGAACAGTGTCCATTCTTATTTCCAAAACCCCATTGCATACGGTATAACAAGAAACAAAGGCCAAAATTTATAATGACTTAAATGAAATCATACATATAGAAAACAATTAGACATAGAGGGGAATGTATAAATATACATCATTCCACTTGCTCAGTTCACTACGTACAGTATAATAAAAGAACAATGCCAAAAAAGAACAGTGTCCATTATCAAACCCCATTGTATACAGTCTAACAAGGAACAATGGCCAACATGTATAATGACTTAAACGAAATTATACACATAGAGATCAATTAGACATAGAGGGGAATGTATAAATATAAATCATTCCACTTGCTCAATTCACTATATACAATATAATAAAGAATAATGCCAAGAAAGAATAGTGTCCATTCTTAAGATCTCATTGTATACAGTATAACAAGGAACAATGACCAAAATGTATAGTGACTTAAATGAAATCATACACATAGAGATCAATTAGACATAGAGGCAAATGTATAAATATACATCATTCCACTTGCTCAATTAATTAGATACAGCATAATAAAAGAACAGTGCCAAAAAAAGACCAGTGGCCATTCTTATTGCCACAACCCCGTTGTATACATTATAAAATCATACACATAAAGATGAATTACACATAACGGAGTATGTATAAAATATACATGTGTGGCAAAATGTGTAGTGACTTCGGTGATTTAATTGTGTAGAATTAATGTAACAAATGTGTAAACTATAAAAAATGATAAAGATCCTATTATTGAACTATGATGACGAAAACTTATACATTGCACTCAAAATGCGTATATTGCTCAAAGAAATAAAAATACCTCATTTCCTTCTTTAATGTCCTGTTCTTCTGGTTGGTTAGAATCATCAACTTCAACCTCTTCAGATTCATCACTACTAACTGTTGCTTCATCGGTCTTTCTCTTGTTGATCAAACTGATTCGGAGTGGAAAAGGATCATTCTGAAATTTTGATCTTCTGTAATCTATATCCCTAGCCTTTGCTAGAGACCTTGCAATATCCCAAATTTTTGAGTTATACCCAGTAAAAAGGAGGGGGAATCTTTCATAACTTTGTCATGCAAAAATTGTACCCCTAGTTATTCTCTTGTATGGAGATTCTTCCACCATAATTTTTGAGTTTTAAACTGAAAAACGAGGCTTGAATAAAAAGGAAAAAAACTTAAAACTTTCTGTAAAAATTCAAAAAAAATCGCCAAAATAATCATGAAATTAGAAGATAGAATTGGGAGGGAGTTTGAAAAAAAATCTCACCTGTTGAGGAAGATAATCCTTGAGAGAATCGGGAGAGTGATTGTAGGTGGTAGAGACGGTTGTCTATGGAAGAAAAATTTGAATGGATGTATATTTGGAGAGAGAAATATCAAGGGCAATATGAACAGGTTTACACAAAAGAGCTGGGATCCACAAAATCTTATAGGCAAATAAATTTAAAACTGTAGTTATAAAAAGTAATAATATAAAACTGTAGTTGTATGTTGGTATTTTGTATTAAAGGTTTGTTTAGTTGTGTAATTTTCTCAAAAAAAAATGCAATCACAATAGATCCACAAAGAGATCAATAATTTTAGAAAATGCTCGAAATTTCTCATGTATAAGTTCATGAATTAAAGGGACATGCATTCTTCAATTCTCATAAAATTCATGTAAATCAATTTAGTAAGACTTAAATCATGATAAAATCATCAATTGAACTCAACCCATAACTTAATTTCATCAAATTGAAGCTAAATTAAAAGATCTATTTACAATCTTACTTAGAAATCATGAAATTTGAGAAGTAGATTTTAGGGTTTCATGATTGAAAGGGAATAATGAATGAAATCACACATACCTTGGATAAATTAGAAAGATAAAAATGAGTTAGTCTTGCGCTTGATGTATCCCTTCAGTTCCTTAGCCTTAATCCTTAAAGTTGGGCTTGGAAGGGGTTTTGGAAATTTGAATTTCTAGAGTCTAAGTGTTAAAATGAGAGTGAAGTGAAGAAAATGGCTAAGTCATGACTTAAGGGTCTTAGAATAGGCTTGAAAGTACAAAAAGACCAAGGGTTTAGGCTAAAGTTTCCAAAATACCATTAATGAAATAGGGTAAAAAATTCATGAAGTGCACTAGACATTCCCCTACACGGACCGTGGTGTGCACTACGGGGCCGTGAGGGGTTACGTGGTGTGCACACTTGGCCAAAACATGGCTTCAAGTGGAGGGTGCCCTCCACGAGGCCCTCCATGGGCCGTGGTGAAACCCTTTACATGAAACCACCAAAGTAGCCTCCAAATGGACCAAGGCCACCTCCAAGGCACTCTATAGTTTGTGGAGTGCACCATGGATCGTAAAGGGTTCCTTAAAGAGGACCCTTGGCCAAAACTTCAAGGAAACATGAGGAAGAGTTGGAAACAGCCCCAAGGGAGCCTCCACGTGACATACAATGACCAGTGATATGCACCCATAAGCCATGGTGCTCCTTGGTAAGCACCCCAGGTCAAAAACTCCCAAAATTTGATTTTTACACAATGTTACAGCCTCTCAAGGGTCGGGTTACTTATAGAAATAGTGAATGGTGGAATGTGAAAAATAAGATGAATTTTGAAGTTGATACTATTCAAGCCTAAAATGCTCTTTGCGATCGCGGAGCTTATAGAAAATGAACATCACGAATACAAGACATTTACCTCAATCGTGAAGCATAAAAAGGCAGTACTTATCATGAACGCAGGATCCCTATCATGATCATGAAGAAGGAGAGTGATGTAGCTGTACTAGAAACCAGATATGATTCAATTCACAAAGTCTCCTATCGGATATTCGAAATCATTCAGAATTATGCACACACAAACCAAATATGCTACACTATTAAATTCAATGTTCCGGACTCAATAGAATCATCAAAATCAAATCTAAGGTCTCCTTAACCCGAAATTCGATTAGTCATAACTGAATTAACTTAATCTCAAAAAGATCAAAACGTCCTAGGAACTCTCAAAAAATATATCAAAGACTCTCTTAGGCCTAAAATCACTTTTTGTATCCAACGAATCATCAAAAATTTGATCCAAGCATCCAAACTCACAATGTTGGCCAAAGTTAATCCTTGCTACAATTTAACTCAAACATCTAACTTAGAACCTCAATTTTACGAAGCAACACCAAACCTGATAGTGAAATGCTCCTTAATCAATTTTCGTATTCAGAGCTGATGTGATTGACGGAATGTAATTTCGAGTCTCATAACTCCAGTAAGTACAAAGAAATCACTTTGAACAACTTAAATCTTTAGAACTCAGTAACTCTCAAATTCCTCATTTTTTTTCAATGAAACACCAAAATCAATCACACAAACTAATCAAATATAACTTGAAGCAACTATCAAAAGAGGCAAAATGATGATTTTTTAAAAATCTTCAAAAATGACCTTCGGGACCATTAGAGTGGGACACCTTTAAAAAATTAAAGATGGTTGGAAAGCATGTGCTATATACAGAAAGTAATTTTATCACCCACAATGTAATTTTAATGATATTTTTAAACACCTTTCAATTTTAAACATAACCCTTAGGGGTCATTTGGTTTGACTACAAGTTATGAAGGAATAAGTTATGTTGGGATTAGTAATGATGAGATAAGTTATGTTGAGATTATTTGTTATTGAGTGTTTGGTTTGTTGCATAAATTTTAATAATACATTGTTTGTTTACAAAAAATACCTTTCAATCTATTAGTTTATATATATATATATATATATATATATTCTTTGCTAGCTTTATTTATTCAATATTTATTTTTAACATAAATCTTTCATCCTATTTAGCTTAAATATTATAATGTGTGCATTTCCTTGATAATACTATATGCATTTAAAATAAAATTTTTGCCTTATTTAATTTAAAAATAGAACTTCCATTTTTAAGTTTATTAAAGTAAAAAAAAGGTTTATGAAAAATTAAAATATAAAAAAAATATAAGAATCAGTCAATAAAAATTATATCATATAGTGTAATTTTTAAATAGAAATATATGAAGAAGTATCATAAAAATAAGGAGGGAAGGTTATAATGTTAATATATACATTGTATTAAAAATAATATAAATATACAAAGTGAGATATAAAATGAGTTTAAAAGGATTTTCTTATCATTTATCCCTTTTGATCCCGAGATAAATTATCCCGGAATTAGTATACCACCAAATAGAATGAATAACTTATCCCAGTAATATTTATTAGTTCCGGGATAAGTTATCCCGGATTGACCAGCCAAATAATAATTTAAAGACCACTATAATTTTATCCAGAGATAAGTTACATTTATCCTTTACACCAAAAGACCCCTAAGTCAATATACTTCTATGACTACAGTTAGGAAAATGGTGCCTACGAACTCATCCACAGTGTCTGGAAAACTTAGGCATCACAAATCAAGAACAAATATTGGAGCTTATTGAAGGTGGAGGAGGAAATTAGGGTTCTTATATTGGAGAAGATGAGTCGGGTGTGATTCGTGTAGAAGGATATTGACGTTACTTTGAGATTTAAAGTATTTCTTTTTTCTTCTTTTTTTATTAAAAAAAGAAACCTTAATAGTTTAAATTAAGTGAATAATGTGCTCATCAACGAAGGATTTAATATTATAATATAATTCACAAGTTAGAAAGTTATTTCGAGGGTACATGAATGTCTGTAAAATTGTAGTGTAGAGTAGCTCCTTGTTTGGTTGATTGTTACATGTTGTAATAATATTATTTAAACTTTATTGTATCGTATCGTTTAATTTCATCATTAGATAATAACGAAAAGATCTATTTTATGTAACGACCAATTTGATGTGCTTACATCATTACTTTAATATCTTCTTCTCATTTTTTACTTTATTTACTTATTTAATAATTCTACTTTATCATTACCCTATATTTTCATGGAATCTATTACATGTCCTTCAATTTCTTATAAGTTTATCATTCAAATTATGGATGTATAACAAAAATAATACAATCTATTTAAATATTGTAATCATTAAAACAATACATTATGAAACAATACATAACAACCGTCCAAACAAAGTGTAAATTTTATGCACAAGTTTAGAAATGCATAGGAATAGGGAATTATATAATTCATTTCCCAATCTTAAATGGTCCATAGAATAAAGAATCATCTTCTACTAGGACCGAAAGATGAAAGAAGATTAACCCCAAAGAAAAAAAGAGTAAGTTATGATTTTGATTGACATGGATCTTTTATCTCTTATTTTGAGGAATTTTGTTTCCTAGCTATGTCAACCCTTGAATGCTTGGAATTGTACAAAATTCAGTCAACCAAGGGACCTGATTCTATTCTAAAGAAAATTTGGTAAGAAGTTTGGAAAAGCTTTAAAAATATCTCTAAATTATAAAATATGATAATAAAATGATACATAATAAATATTTAAGAATGAAAAATAAAAAAAAGAAAGAATTTTTAGTTTCAAAGATATAAGTAAGTCAACAAGATAATTATAATGATATTTTTAGATAATAAGATAAGTAGAAGAGTTTTAGACTAAAAGCTGGATGAAGGATACTTTAAACTTTTTTCTATGGTCATAATAAATTTGACTTCTATGTATTTGTAATTGTGAAATATTTATACAACCATGATATTTGAAACATAGTTTAAAGTGATAGAAAATGAATTATCATCACAAATAAAATATGAAGAAACATAATTTTATTGATAAACAATATGGATATAAATATGATTCTCCCTTGATTCTTCTCTCCTTAGATTTTTCCATGATTTGAGGATCGTTAGTCGCGTATTTCTTGAATAGGATGATTTTAGCCTTCTTGAGCCATATTTTAATCTCTTGATAAATATCCCCAGAATTTATGGGATATTTGAGATGTTTTTTTTTCAAGGGAATATAATACCCTTAATATAAGTATGAATTAAGATTTAGATAGGACTAATTTTGTGGAGTCCTACAAAATTACAATGTCCATGAATTTTTTGGTTACCAAAATTGGGATGTTATTTCCGATTCAAGTTTTTGAATAATATTTATCTCATATTTACTTATTTATTGATATTAGCTAAATTTAATGTAAATTTTACGAGAAATGATTTTTAAAAAATGTTCTTGAATGTATGCAACATCTATTAAATTTGTTCTTAATTAATAGTTCGACCCAAATATATCTTCATATAACTTAATTGGGCCAAAAATATTTTTGTTTCATAGAAAACTTAAGATAAAACTATAAGAGCATATTTTACATATATAGGTATTTTAAGAGCATATTTTTCGAATTTAATTAAATTATAGTGATTTTTCACATCAATTTAGGACATCATATCGGTACATCATGAGTCATTCTATCTAACTTAATGTGTCATTTTGTACATAAACAAAATAAGCACAATGTCACAAAAAAAGAAAATTCATTGCATTCTGATTTGAAGCATATTTTGACTTCTCTATTTTAGACTAGAGCCGGTGCTCGCGCCAGCGTGGATCCAATATTTATTATGCGTTTCAATTTATGTGATATAGATAGAATTTAGAAAGTCAATTAAATTTTAATATAATTTTTTAATATTTTAAATTATTGTAAATTATAGCACTTTTTTTTGTACATAATTTTTAAATAGAATATGTTGTTCCTCTTGTCCCAATTTATGTGGCACTAATTAAATTTCGAAAGTCAATTTTTTTATGTATTTTACTTTTAACTTTTTTAAAAAAATTATTACAATCTATATTATATTTACGCCATTTTTACATAACGTATGTTATCCATCTATCCTTATTTATGTGACACTGATTCGAGTGTTAATTGAACTTTTTGTATGTCTTTTAAATATTTTAAGTTGTTAATTCTTGTGATTTATAGTATTTTTTGTTTAATTTTCATATATAGCTATATTACTATTGTTAATTATTCAAATTTATGATAAATTTTATGTAGTTTGCTAATTAAATAATATACGTTATTTCTGTTGTACCCTTTTATGTGACACCAATAGATTAATTTCAATAATCAATTAAATTTTGTATTTGTTTTTAAAAAATTTGAAGTTGTCAAATATCATGATTTATAGTATTCTTTATACTTATCATGATTTATGTTAATTTTTACGTAGTTTCCTAATTAAATGATACATATTATTTCTTCTTTCTCCTTTTATGTGACATCGATAGATTAATTTCAATAGTCAATTGATTTTTTTTTTGTTTTTAAAAATTCTAAAATCAAGCATGCAATTGAAACAGACACGTCAATGGACAACTGCCTGCTCAAGCAAGCAGCTGAAGCGGACATGTCATCCAACAGTTGTCTGCTCCAGCTGCTTCTTATCCGCTTATCTATAGTCGAAAAACTATGTATGTTTCAGAATGTGTATGCAAATTTGGATTCAGTGAAGTTGTAATTAGCTGTCGGTTTATATTTTTTTTAATCATCAATACAAATTAAATTCTATCAAAGTTAAATGTGATATCAAGAATAATCATGTAACAACTTATTAGATTGTTTTGAGCACTAGAGTTTTTTATTTCACAGAAGACTCTTTCAGTAGGTCACAGACTCAAGTCTTAAAAATAGTTTCTGATAGAAATGCAAGGAAAGACTGCGGATAATAGACTCTTGTGGTCGGACCCTTCCCTGGACCCTGCCCATAACTAGCGTTTTAGTGCATTGGCAATACCCTTTTTTACACTTTTAGTAGGGAACCTCCTCCTGGATAGATAGCATCTGCTCATCCA
>JAOTQR010080100.1:0-10102 GCA_025774065.1 Solanum ossicruentum
TCATAGGCTTTGGCTCATAGTTGTGGTGCACAATACAACCATGAACAAGACTCTAATCGATACAATATGTTGGACTCTGAGGATCTAACAACCCAGTTCTCTGATATCAAGTTTGTCATGACCCAAGCCTAGGGCCAAGGCGTGATACGACGCAACAAGAACATGAAGGAACCCCAAGCAAGCCTCTTAGAACAACATTTCATATCTTTGGTCGCGGAAGCAATAAAATAAGCATCAAGAGATAATAAATCAGGATAACCAGGACTAAGGGAATACTTTCACATTTTTTACATCAAGAACAATAGAGTCAAGGCTCATAACATAGATACATAATAGTTCCAACAACCCCTCTACTACATAGATAAGAATGGGGGCCACGATAAACAATCCAGTTCACCCTCATAGTCAATACATAAACAAAAGGAAGAAAGTCTTAGTACATAGCAAGAAACCATAAGTAACGTCCTTGGGATGGAGGACTTACCAACAAGTTTGAGAGACAATTGTACTAGCCACGTAGAGGGGGAGGATGATCAAGCGGTGCTTCGATTCCTATATGGTGACATCATATAGGAATAGAGTATGCATTAGTACATTTGAATGTACTAAGTATATAGGATGCAATGCAACAATAGTTAGGCATCATAGGCCACATGTATGATATTCTCAATAGGTTGCATAACAGCAAGATGGCACTTATGATTAATGCTTACATATAACATACTTACATAGAACGTAATACATGTGTAAGAAGAGACCACTATCATATTGGTGGGTCATCGCAACCTACCAACCTTGGTGATTCAGGTACAAACACTTTTAATTGGTTGGTGGATCGTCGCACCCTACCACCTGTGGTGGTCAGAGTACAAACCCCCCAATATGGTTGCCAAGGTACAAACCCTCGACATAGTTGGGGGATGGTTGCATCCTATCACCCATGGTGACCAATGTACAAACCCCTTGACATCCTTATCAAGGTACAAACTCCTCGGCATGGTTACCAAGGTATGTACCCCTTGACACGGTTACCCGGCGCGCAACCCCCGAGTAGGGCATGGTCACTTTCCAACACTATATAGAGAATACCATATGCATATATTCATTTCATCATCATTTCATTAACATTTCATCATCATATAGTCATTTAACTCATAAAACATGCATCGGACCTTCAATTCCTCAAGAACCCATAACCTGACATTTTATCAAGCACTTAGAGGGTGTGTAGTGCTAGTGTAAAACCATGCGATTCAAGAGTGTTATCACACTACAAAATTCAATGTCATTAATAGGTACTTGGTAACACCCTCAAGAAATATACATCAAAACCCTTCATCAAATCTCACATTAGATCTTAGAGTCATATCCCAAAATATAGTAAAACAGTCATAATTTCATAGACCCTAACATAGTGTGCAGTGATTTTTCATAATAAATAAGACCCATTTGTAAATCAACTTTGAATCATGCAATTTAGGGAAAGAGGAAGCTTGGTATCATGGGTGAAAGGAACCCATGAAAGAAACCCACATACCTTAGCTTTGGAGATGAACTTGATGAAGATTGGAGATGGAGACTTGAAGCTTGACTGAGAACCTTTAAGTGTGAATGAGATTTGAGCCTCGAGTTTAGGAGTAAAATATTTGGCTAAGTATTTGAATGAGTATTTGGGAATGTTTTTAATGATTTGAGGGTGAAAATGGCTAAGTATAGATATTTTCACTCTTGGGAACACTTAGGCCCAAGACATAAAGGACTTGGACCAAGGTCAAAACTTGACAAAAAAACACACAGAGGCGCTCCCTTGGCGCGTCCTGCCAGGGGCACGAAAACCTCTCTGGAAATCGCATTTTAGGATTTCTAAATTTTGTTACGGTTGCTCTTAAGTCGGGGTTACACCCATTCTCCACTCAATTTGACCTTCTAAATAAGAATATGAAGTCAAATTTTTGATATCATGGATGAAATTTCAGATATATGAAAATTACGATTTCGAGCATTTTTGAGGCACATTTTCAGGCACTTTTTGAGGTCGTTTCATAGGCCGTAGGCTTAGTTCATGACAAGCCAAAGGTTGATTTCTAAGGGTGTCTCTATCAACTTGTGAGGGTTAGGGATGTTAAGTCCAAAGTCCTTCCTATAAAGTCTATTCCAATGGTTAATTAGTTCCTTGATGACTTTCCTAATGAGCTTCTCGTGTTCCTCCCGAAAGGAAAATATATTTTGGCATAGATATCCTTCTCGATACTCAACTCATTTCTGTTCCCCTTTACCGTATGGCCCTGGTGGAGTTAAAGAAGTTGAAGGAGCAATTGAGGAATTTGTTGGAGAAGAGTTTTATTAGGCCTAGCTAATCCCTTGGGGTGAACCGGTGTTGTTTGTGAAGAAGTAGGATGGTACTCTTAGGATTTGCATTGACTACCAACAACTTAACAGGGTAACCATAAAGATAAGTGTCCTCTACCAAGGATTGATGATCTTTTTTACCAACTTCAAGGGCTAGTCACTTCTCTAAGATTGATCTTCGGTCTGAGTATCACCAAGTGAAAGTGAGGGAGTGTGACATTCCCAAGATGGCCTTCCAGACTAGGTATGGACACTATGAGTTTGTGCTTATGTCCTTTGGGTAAACTAATGCACCGGCTATCTTCATGGATCTTATGAATAGGGTCGTAAACCCTACCTTGATTTGTTTATGGTGGTTTTCATTCATGATATCTTGATCTACTCCCATAGTGAGGAGGAGCATATGACTCATTTGACAGTAGTTCTATAAATATTGAGGGAGGAGAAGTTGTATGCAAAGTATGAAAAATGTGAGTTTTGATTGAAAGAGGTTGCCTTTCTATGTCATGTGGCGTCGGGGGATGGTATTAAGGTGGATCCTAAAAAGATGGAGGTGATTGGAAATTGGCCTAGTCCTTTGAGCCCATTGGATATTACAAGCTTCTTGGTTTAGTGGGCTATTATTGGAGGTTTGTGAATGGGTTCTCTTCTATTGCTTCTCCTATTACTAAGTTGACCCAAAAGAAGGCAAAATTTTTATGGACCGATGAGTGTGAAAAGAGGTTCCAAAATTTGAAAGATAAGCTTGTCTTGACTCCTCTCTTGTCTCTACCGGAAGAGTTTGTTGTGTATTATGATGCCTCAAGAATTGGTTTGGGTTGTGCTTTGATGTAAAATGGTAAGGTGATAGCTTATGCCTCTAGACAATTTATGGTGCATGAAAAAAATTATCCTACCCATGATCTTGAATTGGCTGCCGTGGTATTTGCTTTGAAAGTTTGGCATCATTATTTGTATGGGGTGCATGTTGATGTGTTTATCGATCATAAGAGTCTCTAATATATGTTTACTCAAAAGAATCTTAATTTGAGACAACGAAGGTGGCTAGAGCTTCTTAAAAATTATGATATGAGTGTGCATTATCACCCCGATAAGGCTAATGTTGTGGCCGATGCATTAAGTAGAGTGTCTTTGGATCGTCTAGGAGATGTTGATGATGGTAGTAAGGAGGTGGCTAGAGAGGTTCATCGGTTGGATAAGTTGGCGGTTAGGTTGGAAGAGGTTAATAATGGTGATGCAGTGGTTGTAGATGGTTCTAAATCTTCGTTGTTTGAGGAGGTGAAGGCAAAGCAAGATCTTGACCCTGTTTTGTTAGAATTGAAGGCCTTGGTTAGAGATAGTAAGGTGGAAATTTTCTCCCAAGGGGCAGATGATGCCCTTAGCTACCAAGATAGGTTGTCTGTGCCAAATGTTGATGACTTGAGAAAGAAGACTCTAGATGAGGCTCACAATTCTTCCTATTCTATTCACCCCGATTCTACAAAGATGTATCGATATTTGAGGGAAGTGTTTTAGTGGGGTGGCATGAAGAGAGATATTGCTAAGTTTGTGTTCGGTTGTCATAATTGTGAAACGATCCCAAAAAGTGCCCCAAAATGTTCCTAAAAAATGCCTATGATCATAATTTCCATATATCTCAAAATCCGTGCATGATATCGAAAATTCGACTTCTTATTCATGTTTGGGGGCAAAATTGAGTGGTACATGTGTCCAACCTAAATTTTAGAAGACTCGTAGCAGAAATTGATTTTTCACAAATTTTTGAATTCCACTAGCTATTCAAGACAGCTCCACGACCCAGACCTATCATGGAGCTGTATAAATTTGTGTTGTGCATTGGGTTTGCATCTTGGACCAGACACGGACCTATGTATTTTATTGCCTATTTTTCCTGTTTCGATCTAAGGCCTTGGGGTCATGGGCCCAGGCCTTCCTATGCATAAAAACACCTAAACTTAGTCATTTTTCAATCCAATATCATGCAAGACAATCGCCAAAACCCTCTCTAACACTTAGACAAGTATTTCACCTAAATTCTAGTGTCCCAATCTCTTTCCGAATCTCAATGATTCCATTCAAGCTTCAAGTTCTCATTCAAATCTTTATTAAGGAAATCTCCAAAGTTAAGGTATATGGGTTTCATACATTGGGTCCTTTCACCCGTGGAGTCCAACCTTCTTATTTTATGAAAATTGCATGATTTCAAGTTGTATTACCTATGAGTACTACTTATGTTGGATTATGATTATTAGGTTTATTTGGATTTTATGAAATGTTGTTCAACTATGCATGTTTGAGTTATTAATCTAAGATCTATTGTGAGATTTGATGAGGGATTTGATGTATCTTGTTAGAGGATGTTACCAATTGTTGGTGGGTGGATTTACATTGTTTTTTCTTACATGTTTTCACCCTTGAATTGCATGATTTTGAACTATCATTGCACACCCGCCAAGTGTTTGATAAAATGTCTGGTTAAGTGTTCTTGAGTTATTGAAGGTCTATTGCATGACTGATGAGTTAACTGACTTTATGATGATAAAAGGAATATATATATATGTGTTGAATTCATGACAAATATCTATGATATTGCAAGTTGAACACCGTGGCGGGGGGTGCTAGGCCCGTACTAACATGTTGAGGGGTATATGCCTTGACCACCTTGCTGAGGGGGTGCCATGCCTCAGTCATGTTGTTTAGAGGGTGCCATGTCTTAATAACCTTGATGAGTGAGTGTCAAGCCTCGATTGCCTTGTTAAGGGGGTATCAAGCCTTAATCACCTTGTCGAGGGAGTGCCAAGCCTCAGATACCTTATTGAAGGGGTACCAAGCCTCAATCATCTTGTCAGGGGATGGTATGCCAATACTACCAATCGAGAGATATATACCTCAATCACCTTTCAAGGGGGTGGTGTTCCTTGGAGTTTGTGTAATAGTTTGCTTGGTCTATGATGATGGTCTCTTCCTACATATGTAATACGTCTATATATGCATGTTTTACTTTAAACATTGATCATGCATGTCATGTTGTTATTACTCTTATCCCATGCCTAATGATTATGCTTTTTGACTATGTTGTCTATCTCTTGTTGCATTGCATCCTGCATTCTTAATACATTCAGACGTACTAACGCATACTCTATACCTACATGATATTACCATGTATGGACCGAAGCTCCATTTGATCATCATCACCCTCCACGTGGCTAGTATTATCTCTTGATGTAAGTTTTTGTGAGTTCTCAACTTCTAGGACAATATCTATTGATTTCATGCTATCTAAAAGCTCTTTTCTTTTGTTGGATGCTTATGCCTATGAGGGTGAGCCCGTAAGTTGTCATGACCCCCACTCAATTCCATGTTTAGAGGTGTTGTTGGACAAGTGATGTACTTAGGGTTTGAGTTATGACTCTTATATGTTATAAAAGTATTAAACACTTTCACTTAGTCCCAAATCCATTATTTATGTCTACATTATTGATATATTACTTCCGCGACCAAGGATATGTATATGATATGCTAAGAGGCTTGTTAGGGGTCCTTTCGGGTTCCCTATTCACCATGTCACATTTAGGCCCTAGTTTGGATCATGACAAACTACCAACAAATGAAAGCCGAACATCAAAGGTCGGGTAGCCTAGCCCAAGATATACAGATTCCTACTTGGAAGTGGGAGAATATTAACATGGATTTTATGGTTGGGTTGTCTAAGACTAGAAAGCATTTTGATTCTATTTGGGTTGTCATTGATAGAATGACAAAGTCGGCTCATTTCCTACCAGTCAAAACTACCTATAGTGCCGAAGATTATGCTAAGTTGTACATTCATGAATTGGTTAGATTGCATGGGGTGCCTTTGTCTATTATATTGTATCATGGTGCTTAATTTACTTCTAACTTTTAGATCCTTCCAAAGAGGTCTTGGTACCAAGATTAAGCATAGTACTGCCTTGCACCCTCAAATGGATGGGCAAGCGAAAAGGAATATCCAAACTCTTGAAGATATGCTCAGAGCTTGTGTTTTGGAGTGTAAGGGTAGTTGGGATGATCATCTTCCACTCATTGAGTTTGCTTAAAACAATAGCTATCATTGTAGCATTGGTATGACTCCTTTTGAGGATCTCTATAGTACATGTTGTAGGTCTCCGGTTGGATGGTTTAGGGTCGGGGAGATGGCTTTGGTAGGGCTGGATCTGGTTATGGATGGCATGGAGAAGGCGAGGTTGATAAGGGAAAGATTGAAAACAGCCCAATGTCGACAAAAGTCTTATGCTGATGTGAGGAGAAGGGACCTTGAGTTTAATGTTGGTGATTGCATCTATTTAAAAGTCTTACCCATGAAGGATGTAGTTCTTTTTGGTAAAAATGGTAAATTGATTTCAAGATCTGTGGGACCTTATAGAGTGTTGAGGGGGACTGGTAAGGTAGCCTATGAATTGGTATTGCCCAATGACATGAATATGGTTCATCTGGTCTTCCATGTGTCTATGTTGAGGAAGTGTGTGGGTGACCCAAGTGCTATTGTGCCTCTTGATGATTTAGGTGTTATTGAAAACAATTTGACATATGAAGAGCTTCCGGTAGAAATCTTGGATAGACAAGTGAAGAGGTTGAGGAACAAGGATGTAGCTTTTGTTAAGGTCCTTTGAAGAAACCAACAAGTTGAAAGTGCCACATGTAAAGCCGATGCAGACATGCAAAAGTGATATCCCTATCTCTTCCATTCTTCTCAAGCCTAAGGTAATAATTTAAGTCCCCTACATGATTTCAAGTCTTAAGTTTCACCCCTTATGTCATTTGCATGCATTCATGATTATGTTGACAAGTTTATGGTGATTTTGACACTTATGTTGAGATTTTTGAAAGTGGTGTTTAAATGCATTGTTGCATTCTTGTTGGGGCTGATTCCTTTATGATTACTCTTCTAATGTACATTTCTTTGACATTCTGGGACAAACTTTCCCAAGGGGGAGATAATGAAACGCCCCAAAAAGTGCCCAAAAATGTGCCTTGAAAATGCTCATAATCGTAATTTCCATATATCTCAAAATTCGTGCGTATTATAGAAAATCCAACTTTATATTCCTGATCAGGGGAAAAATTGACTGAAAAATGGATATAACCTCGATTTTTGAGCAACCGTATCAAAATTTTATCTTCCAAAGTTGATGAAAAACATAATTGATCTGCGCCCCTGGCGCGATACGGCCAGGGCACGGATTTGTACATATTGTTGCCAATTTTTGTACTTCGGTCCAAGGCTTTGAGGCCTTGGTCTTAAGGATTCCTATTCGTAAAAACACCTACACTTAGTCATTTTTCAACCCCATATCAACCAAGACATTCCCCAAAACCCTCTCTAACACTTAGCCAAATATTTCACTTGATTCAAGTGTCCCAAACTCACTTCCAGATCTCAAGAAATCTATTCAAGGTTCAAATTCTCATTCAAATCTTCATCAAGGAAATCTCCAAAGTTGATGTATGCGGGTTTCAACCATTGGGTCCTTTCACCCATTGTGCCTAACCTTCCTTTCTGTCTAAATTACATGTTTTCAAGTTGATTATATGGGCATCTTCTATTATGAAATTTTAATATAAACTATGTTGGGATTTCATAAAATGGGACTAATTGAGCATGTTTTAAGCTACGAATCTATGATCTATTATGAGATTTGATGAGGGGTTTCAATGTATCTTGCATGATGGTATTACTAATTGTTGGTTGGTTGATTTACATTATGTTTTCTTACATGGTTTCACTTTTGAATTGCATAATATTGAACTAGAATTATACACCCGCCAAGTGTTTGTTATTGAAGGTCTATTGCATGGCTTATGAGTTAATGTCCGATTAAGGATTCTTGAGTTATTGAAGGTCTATTGCATGGCTTATGAGTTAAGTGACATTATGATGATGAAAGGAATATATGTATGTGTTGATTTCATAAAAATTATCTATAAGTTTCCACTTTACCACACCCTGTTGAGGGGGTGCTATGCCTCAATCACCTTGTCGGGGGGTGCTAGGCTTGTATTACTAATTGAGGGGTATATACTTCAATCACCTTGTCGGGGGGTGCTAGGCCCGTACTACTATGTTGAGGGGTATATACCTTTGCCACCTTTTTGGAGGGGTGCTAAGCCCGTACTACCAAGTTAAGGGGTATATACCTTGGGCACCTTGTCGGGGGATGCTAAGCCCGTATTACCAATTGAGGGGTAGATACCTCAACCACGTTCCAAGGGGGGTGCTAGGCCTTGGATTCCAAAGTAATAGATGTTTTGTCTATGATAATGGTCTCTTCCTACACATGTAATATGTTCTATACAAGCATGTTTTACTTTGAGCATTGATCATATATGTAATTTAATTATAGTACATCCTATTGCCTATGTATATGCACTTTGACTATGTTGCCTATCTCTTGTTGCATTGCATCCTACATACTTAGTATATTCAAATGTGCTAACGCATACTCTATGCCTACATGATGATACCACGTAGGAACCGGAGCTCCACTTGATCATCTTCCTCCTCCACATGGCTAGTACTATCTCTTGAAGAAACTTTGATGAGTCCTCAACTCCGAGGACAATAGCTATTGATATTATGCTATGAAAAGACTTTTTTCTTTTTTTTAGATACTTATGACTATGAGGGTAAGCCCGGAAAGTGTCGTGGCCCCCGCTTAATTCCATGTCTAGAGGTATTTTTAGACAAGTGATGTGTTATGCTTTGAGCATTGACTCTTTATGATTTATACTATTAAAGACTACCCTTGGTCCTTTTATTTTTATTTATACTCTCCTGTTGTTGTTTTATTGCTTCCGCGACTAGGATGTGTCAATGATATGCTAAGAGGCTTGTGTGGGGTCCCCTTTGGTTTCCTATTGGCCGTGTCAACATGAATAAGAAAGTATTTTAATAATTTTTGTGAAAAAATAATAGCAAATGACATTTTACGAGATATTAATCATATAGACATATTATGCAGTGGTGGATAACAAGTTATGTCATATGCTGCGAAGAAAGTATATTTCAAAATTAAAATGCACAAACATACTCTTATCATCTCATATCAAAGAAAACATGCCCCATAAAGTATAAATTCAATTTCTGAACACAACAGTAATTCCAAAAAATACTTTATAATTTATGCTACATAATTTAGTTTCTACAATACTTATATCTAAAAAAATAAAATAAAATTTTTAAAGATAAAAACTCTAAACTTATGTTGAGGAAACTATGTATGAATAGGTAAGGATATTTTGATTCATAAAATTTTATTTAATAAGTCACTCAAATAGAAATTAATCACATGATATATAGAGACAAAATTAAACATCAATTAATTTTAAGGACAATCAAAGCAAAACTTGATTATTATTAATTTGCCTGAGGCTAAAAAAAGTAGCCTCCACACTTTTTATTTTTAAAAAGAAACTATTAAATATATCTTATAGATATTTTTATAATGTGTATTTGGAAGAAAAATATTTCCCTTCTTTTGTGGTATCAGTTGCTTAGGGTTTGTCTTCTCGCTTCCGCTTGCCCTTCGCTACAACTCTCTGTCCACTGCTCCTCCTCTCTTTCTTCCCTGTTCTTTCCTCTGTTTATTTCAGCCTCCTGTTATCATAAAAATGGCTTTTTATTGAAAAATTGAAAATTGTTCGAAAATCAAAAATCAATTTAAACTCAATTAATTTGAGAAAAATCAATTCTCGAAAAAGAATAGAGTCGCCACCT
>JAOTQR010080101.1:0-10101 GCA_025774065.1 Solanum ossicruentum
GCCAAAAGAAATGACTACAATATATCTACAAATTATCAACACTATCTAAACATGCCGGTTCAACAAAAATTAATTACCCACGAGGAAAGAGAACACATGCAAGAAAATCTCGAGATCAAAATTTGGGGTAGTTAAGGACCCTAAGCTACTCAGACTTCACCAAGATCCATAACTGCCCACACCCCATTGAAAAAGTTGTGCATTCTCCTCAATGCACCAAATCATGAAACAATAGCGAATATAGGGGTAAAATAAAACATACCTTAGGTTGCCTCCAAAGTAGCACCTGATGTATTGTCACAGCTCGACTTAGTTCACTTGGTTACTCAGACTTCACCAATTTCTCAAACCTTGCTCACCATAGGTTTGCTTTTTCTTGCACCTTGAACTTATGAATTAGACCCCTAGTTTCTTTTCCAACTTTCTGTCATGCTCAAAGGGTGGTGGTATGAGAATGAGGGGAATAAGTACTAGATTTTGTTGTGTATTTGGAATAGAGGCTTCCAATCTAAGCTTCTTGTAGACTGCAAGGGGCTTCAAATTTATGCTAGAACCAAGATCGTATAGTGCTCTTGCGAAATCTGCGTCTTTACCTATGTAGGGTATGGTAGGCATTTTCTCCACTGACTCGATGAGAAAAGTGTTGATGGATAGCTGTTTTAACATGGAGAGAGAGTTCTTGACCTTGCTTTCCTTCTCCCTCTTCTTAAGGCTTTGAGGGAAAGGAGGAGGAGGCCTTGGGATGGGCTTGTACTCTTTTTAGTCTTCAATTGATTCATTTACTACATCCTTTCTACACTCGTCTCCTTCGACTACATCCTTGTCACACCCACTAATAACCTCCATACATTGCCCTTCATCCTCAGAATCTTCCACTCTATTACTAGGAAATATACCACTCTGAAGCTGCTTAAGTAGAGTCGATACCTAACCGAACTGTTGCTGAAACTATTTAATAACGATAGAATGAGACTCTATTTTTTCATTAATGTTTGCAATTGTTGCTCTCATTGCATGTAGAGTCTCATCCCATGTCTCGCCGTTTTTCACCAGGTGATCAAACATCTCCTCAATTCTTGAGTTACTTGTACCTGTATCGTGTTGGTGTGGTGGCACATAAGGATTAATTCTATAACCATATCTACTACTCCACTCTATGTTTGTCCCCCTGTTTTTCTAATAATAACCACCTTGGTTATCTTTGTAAAACACATTCTCTTCTATAGGTCCAATTCTGGTTTCCCTAACCTTGGCGCTACTGTATTGATTGGACCATTGAGCAACGGGCTGAAAATCCTATATCTGATCAGCGAAAAACCAAGTGTCCTCGTTATAATATGGCTTCTCGTACATGAGCGTACATGGAGGCTAATGTTGTGATTAGGGACACTCATCACATCTTATCTTTTATATCTATATCTATATCTATATATATATATATATATATATATATAGATGTCCTGAAAAAAGAACAAAACAAAATAAATAAAAGTAATATACAAGAGAATCTAGTAATTAATACTTGAACTAACTAGTAGTGAAATCAAGTCAAGAAGCTAGTTGTATTCCCCGGCAATGGCGCCATAATTTCTGATGATATTCGCATTCCAATAAGAAAATGATCGTTGTCAACAATTAACCTAACCGAAGGTTAGGGTTGAATCTACGGGGAATACAGGGCTATAATACAAGAGTTCACTACTAATCATTTAAAGTATTTATAACTGCAATCTCTAAATGGGGGGGGGGGGGTTGTGTTTCAAAAACAAAGTAAAATAAACACTAAATTATGACGTGAGAAAAAATTTAATTTTAGGGACAACTTAGGAATTGTGTTTCCCATGGTTCTTTGACTCGATTACCCTAGATAACACAACTACAATTGGAGATTCGCATGCAGGATGGTAACATAGGTTCTTCTAGTCCTCTTGTGAAGGTGAAGGTCGATTTTCACCATGGCGCTTGGTCGGCCACCATGGCGTGCCAACTAATCGTTACCTATTGTACCAGTCAACCTCCCCTTAGTAAGGCTTGGTTGATTAGACAAGAACACATCAATCAAATCCTGTCATCTACTTCCCTTATCCTATTTGTCAATACCTTGGTCAGGATCATGATAGTAGGCGTGGTTTGGTGTTGGCCACCAACAAACAACAATCATAATGAAGGGAGACAATACATGCAAAACCTCAATCATAAAGATGCAATAAACCTAGGTCATTTCAAGTCAACTACCCATGGTTACCACAAATCCAAGTTGTGGGTGTTTTAGCTACTCATGACTAAGGCAAAACAAACAATAATTTAAATAAATGACATAGTTGAGATTTACCCCAAGCAATGAAAGGCAACAACACCATCAAGTTGAAAACCACAAGATTGGATCAATGGCAAATGAGTACCATATAGGTTTTCAATCCTCCAAAGTGGGTCTTCAAATTAAATGATAAAAATCTACTCTGAACCCTAAAAATGCTCCTAGAATATTTACAAGAAGCTTTGGATGTTGAATCCCTGGTATGTGTTTCAAATAAACCCTAACATAAAGTATATATTGTAGTTACAAATTTAACCCTAAAATTTACACAAGAAAGACAGTTGACAGCAGGTACATCTCACAGGTATGACTCGTAGGGTGACCTACGAGTCGTAATCGGGGTCTCGTAGTCAGCACTCTGCATTTTGGACTTGACTGTTACAATCTGCTTGTACGAGTCATTGGTTGGGCTATGACTCGTATGATCCTCTCATAGTTCAGGCCTTCAGTTCTTGGTCTGATTTTTTGGCTCTTTATTTCTTGCTAGAACCCACCTATACGAGTCATAGGAAGACCTACGACTCGTAGAGTAGCCTCGTAAGGCTGACCTCTACTTAGCACATTTCTAAGTTTTACTCTCTGTTTCATTCTACGAGATCATCCTACAACTCACAGCATGGGCTACAATTCGTAGGCAGGCTCATATGTCTTGTATTTCAGCAAAATCTTTAATTTTCTCTCAAAATCATGTCATCCTATCTTTTCTGTAATAACAACACAAAAACACATAAAAACCATAAGAAGTCGTATATAAAACTTGAAAAATCCCTCGTTTTAGGCTCCAAATGTGTTTTAATTTGGCAGCAATCAGCGCACCCTTGGCACGTCGCGCTAGGGGTGCGGAAACCTCATTGGAATTTGCATTTTTCAGAAAATCGAAATTGCTAACCGATTGCTCATAAGTCAGGGTTAGATCTATTTCCACTCAATTTGACCCCTGAACAAGAATATGAAGTCAGATTTTTGATATCGCGCATAGATTTTGAGATATATAGAACTTACAATTTCAAGCACTTTTGAGGTACATTTTTGGTTACTTTTTGGCGTCGATACACCTCCTATCATAAGTCCTAAACTACGTTATTTTGGCCCTATAACAACTCATACCTATCCCTATACTAGCCAATGAACCCCAATTACCATCCATTCATCAAAAAATACAAAATCCCCAAAGTCCCTCTTCTCTCCAAGTTCTCTCAAGACTTCCATTAAAGATTCAACCAACCTTTCCTACTCCAAATTCAGATTCTTCTATATATTGCATCTAAGGTATGTGGATGATCATCGATGGATACCTTCCACCTATGGAATCCAAGAAATTTTCACCAAATCTCTTAATTTCAAGTATGTATTTTTATGAACATATATGATTTTGTCTTGGTTGAATAAATTATGACTTATATTATGTTGATTGGTCAATCTTGATACAAATTGATACCATTTGCATGAAATTGATTATTTTTCAAGTGAATTCTCTACAAGGTTAATTTAGGGTTCATGAAATTATGGTAATTGCTATGATTCTTCATGATTGGGTAACATTTAATTGAGTAGCATGGTTTAAAATTGATTTGACATTTGATCCCACAAAATTACCCTAATTCCCAATAAATCATGCCCACAAATAATAAGTCCTTCTTTAAGTGTTTATAAATGTCACACTTCAAGCTGGACCTAAGGTGTGACATAACGAATGAAATCACTGAGGAAACCCATAACTAGCCTTCTTAACATATCATAATCATTCACAGGTAATGAGTAAAAACACATAAGCAAAAGCAAAGGCTTGACCATAAAACTGTAGCAAAAGAACATGAGAAATATTGATACTGTAAGACCCATATATAATGTCCAACAAGCCTCTAAACATAGACTAGACAGGAACTAAGGCAAGTCCTTAGCCTACCTTTAGTGAAATAAAAAGATAGTGTCAAGATAGCTCATCCATAACATAAAAGCTAAAATGGTAGGTTATGTCCCCAAAGCATGCAAACTCATCCATTAAGTCTTTTAAGCAAATCCAGATCTAGCCACGAGGGTAAGGATGAGGATAGTCATAAAGTGTGCATTAGTATATTTGAATATACTAAGTATGCGGGCAGACAATACAATAATATACATGATAGACATAACAAAGTAATACATGGGCAAGGGGATAATTAGAACAAAGTAAGGAAGGAATCAACATACCAATATGCTATGGATGGAGTGAGGCATTATAACATAAAAAGCTATACATATGTGGAAAGTCATTATAACAGACAAGAAGACCATGCGAGCTATAACATGGAATCACAGTGCAGTTCCTACATAAAAAAAAGGTGGATCCACTAGCAAACCATATTGGTAATCATAATTCCTACATTGGCACGTGTTTAAGGTACAATGAAATTTAATACTAAGGGTCATGCCTCAACTATGGGTATAACCCAATCCCAAGGTCCTCTTGATGTCAAGTCAACATTTCATGGAATACATAATATATACATGAGATCATACTTTCATGCCCCGGGTAGGTACTCTTAGCGTGGTTGTCACTCAGAGACTATTGCTAGTTCCCAAGAGAACCACTTGGCCTCATCATATTAATTTATTCACATCTAATCATGGAAGACATTAATAATCGAGATCAACCCAAATGTAATAATAACCCAATCAATAATCAAAGTCCAAAGACCAATCAATCTGTCAAATCAACTAAATTAAACTAGCATGAAAGAAACTAGCCAAAAATAATATGCAATCACAACTCAAAAATATAGTATATGAAACCTCTATCCGTCTGTCAAAGTGGTACTAATGATATATACATGGCTACCTCAAATCAAAAGAAAATCAAATCTAAACTCTAATAGCTAGATGATAATAATGTGGAAATCCTCGATAAGAAAGGGGTTTAAGCAATCAGCTGAATGCAAAAAGATCCTCCACGATGCGTAAGTTGATGATCTCTAATATTTGTCTCTGCATCATGAAAAAATGCATGCCCAAATGAATATCAGTGTGTGAAATTTACAAATATGTATAATGACCGAATGAAACATATATATGGTAGAATGCAATCATCTCAAAATACTCGGTCAAAACATCATAAATCTAAAGAAGAATAAAGACTAGGTAGTGAGCAATCATACGCAATCCAATCCAATCCAATTTGAGCACTATCAGACCTATTTGGGAGTTTTTCTAACCGATAATCATCACCTATGAATCGATGATGACATAATGAAATAGTGTCATTGCCCACTTTTTTAATATCTTACCAGTGTAAGGGATTCTCCACAATAAATCGAACCCTCTTTAAGGACTTCAGAGGTATATCCCCTATCAATGATTCTATGTTGGCAGCATAGTTATTAAGTTCAACATAGACTTACTCTCACTCAATTCGATACTCAATACTCCTTCCAAGACTCAATGCTCATAAAACAATCAATCCAATCAACGAGTCTCATAAAGACTCTTATCAATCCATCACAATCAAGTCGTTTGGCCTATCAACCATCCAATTCGTTCCTAATAGTATCTTTCACGAGGGAGTTTGGAAAATCATTAATAAGACTATCAATTTCGACCAATCATTTGAGTAAATTTATTAGGACTCATAGTACCATCTTGTTCTATCACATTGTCATTGTGCTCACATCACTTTCACTATCAATATTCATCATGTCAAGGCTCTAGACTCAATCCCTAGGTTCATTCATATGTTTTTGTAATGCAAATTATGAAGTTGGTTAATCCCAATTATGTTTATATATATGATTTTGATATGATATTGGTTATGGTAAGAATGTGATAACATAAATGTCCGTTGATATGGATCTTTGAGCATTTTGGATGCTTACACCATCTCGGATATGTGAATGAGCTATTTCTATGCATAAGTATCATGGTTATGAACTATGGTTTGGATTTTGAGCCTAAATGTGCATTGAAAGGATTTGAAATGACTATTGCCTCTTTTGAAAGCATATATATGTATAAGTATTCTCGTGAGATGTTTTGACTTAGCACCGATGGATTGGAGTTGTCAGAGTTATCCCCAAGGGTCCTCTCCCTTCCTTAAACTATGTGCCAATATAGGTATATGGTAGCCATTACCAAAAAGACTGGGTTGTAAGGAATAGTTGCACATTTGATATGATATGATATGATATGATTGATGTGAAAATCCTTCTGAAAAGACTATGTCGTAAGAAAGGTGCATATCCACTGAAAAGATTGAGTCGTAAGGTGTGATGTAGATTACCCTTAGCAAGTAATCTTCTCCTACCGATAGGAGGTCTTCATTGGACTAAATCATATAATAGCTCGTATGAGTTTGATTTGTCTATTATAGTCCATCCTTACTATATCTAAGCATTTGTGCATTTCATGCATCATTGGTTTCATGGCATATCGTATACTATATCTCTTGCTATATATCTTCTTATACATTATGTGCCCTTGTCATCAAACATTGAATGTAGGTTTGATAAGTCATACACATTGCATGTCTGCATACTTAGTACATTCAAATGTACAAACACATACTTTTGCCTACATGATCTAACCATGTAGACACTAAGGATTACATTCATCCCCCGTATGACATCTAGCTTGGATCTTGAGATTTGCTTGTTATCGTGAGTCATATCTTCTGAGGACAATCCACCATTTCTATACCTATGGTGCTTAGTCTATGTTATTTACTTTGAGGGTGAGACCGGGGTATGTCTCCGCACCCATCCTATCTTATGACTAAAGGCATTGTTGGACATCTTGCAAACTTCTTTACGTTTATATGCTAAGAGTTGTATTTGGAGATTACGCTTCTAGATATGGCTACCTATTGTTTACCGTTGTGTGTTTTGGTTATGAGCTTTGTGATATGGTTATATGTTATGATGTGAATGATCCTAAGACCCGAATTACCCCCATAGAGTGAGTCATACTTACCCGCCCCTTAGTATATATGTGCTATGAGTTATGTTGACCCATGCTACTCTCTTTCCCTATGACATCACCATAGCGTGAATCTTACTTCCCCATCCCTTGAAACCTTGTGTTTACTATTTGTTTATGCTTCCAAACCAATGATGTGAATATGAATACTTTTAGGCTTGTTTGAGGACACTCAAGTTCTCATTCGCCATGTCACTCCTAGGCCCTAGGTCCGGCTCATGACAACCAAATAGGACAGAAATATCATTTACTAAAGTACCATCAAGAGAATCTGATGTCGTTGATGAAAATTTTGATAGTATATATATTATTTCAGTGAAGATTCAATTTGAGTACTTTGATGGTTTTCTACATCATGTGATTGCAATGATCTAAGAGTTGCAAAATAAAAATCTACCGTACTCGTAAAGTGACATCAGCAATTGCAATTAAATGTGGGGATAAAGAAATGAAAGAAGAAGGTAAAGTATGCAATAGAAAAAGAGAGGATCAATACAAAATTCCAGAGAATGAAGGCTTAAAGGCAATAATTCTAGGATCCACTACTATTCTAACACTAAAGCTCAAACTCCTGCATGTATGGTTGTTTTACCCACGTTGGCTGGTAGTATCTTAGTAGATATTTCTTTGTAGCATGTTAGTAGATAACATGTTTCTTAGGATTGCAATAAGTTACATTCTCTTTAAGGAAACTTAAAATCTTTTCTTATAATATTATTATAGTTCATATGTGGAAGGAATTGCATTTTATGTAGATTGAGAAGATATTATCTGTAATGCACTGACGAATTACTACAACAAGGATAACAACACATAATAGAAAGGAAAAGTTTTCTTCATCTAAAAAGAATATAGTTTATTACTACAAAATCATTGTAATTCCATCGTGCATCAACGTTTGACAAAATTTAGGATCAACTTTGTTCTTAATTATGATTTATAAGTCTTAGATCAACTAATCTGAAACTAATATATTAATCTTATTATTTTTATTCATTCAATTTAATAGGTTTTTTATGCTTAAATCATGAAACTTAAATGATACTGCAAATCTAAATAAATAATTTATCTCATGCGGTGACATGTTTCTTTATTCTAATCTAGCGTAGTCTATTGCTCTGTCATAATGAAACTAGACAGGCTAACTAAACACTAGGTAAAAGAGAAAAGGATTTTTCTTCATATGAAGTGTTTATGAGTTGCCACAGTTCTAAAGACCGTCCTAGGGTTTGTAAAATTTTAGTCTCACCTTCTGACTTCCTTATGAAAGTTATAAAAATTACTAATGGAGAAACTTAATTTTAGAGCCATCGTAAAGAAGCTAAAAGTTGGCACAAAGAATAAAGGTGGTTCCATTACCAAATTTTACAATCTAAGCACGATATTAGAAACCGAGGTGCCTCAAAAACTATCTATATAAAGAAAAATTTTATTCACCATAATGCTTGAAGCAAACAATATTGAACCCAAAAGCATTTCCATAGTATTTAGTTAAAATGTCTAATCACATTCTAATAGAGCAATAGATTATGTTAGGCAGCAGAAAGAAACACGCCAGCAATTTGGTCTACCACACCTATTTAAAGTAATAATAAGTACGTAACTGAATGAAGAATAAACAATAAGAATTAACTATACAAGTATTAAATTAGTTGAACCAAGACACAAGAATCCTAATTAAGTAGAAAGTTAATCTTGAAACATCAATTGGACTATGAAAAATTCAACTTATGCCCGTACTAATAGCTTAATGGCTACAATTCCATTAAAAATCACTTAGCTAGAATTATTGTTACATCCCTTATTTTTTTCCAATAAGTTGCAACGTCGTGACACTTAGGTGCCATGTAATTTTAGAAATATTAGAAAATTTATTAATTAATTAATGAACAAATATTTATCTATGAAATAGATTCGATTGCAGGTACTGTTTCAAGTAAATCTGAAGGAAAGGCACCAACACCCTTTATAATCCAAAAGTGTGGAACCTAATTAAAATCATTTTTTCAACTAAGGAGACAAATTAATTTTACATGTATAGCAACATTAAAAAAAACTAAGAACATAGCAAAAATTTAATCATGAAAGACAACATAATATACTCCTATTGTCAATTATATAGATAATCAAAATTAATGAACTTGAGAAATGTACAAAAAGAAATTTGAATATCCTTCTTGAAAAACAACTTTGGGTATATGTCAAAAACACGTAATGAAAGTATTAGTAATGAATTCATATCTATTAATATAAGTAAAAGAAATAAATAACAAAATAAATAAGAAAAAAACTCACCTTATGTACATTTGAGTCGATATAACTTGACAAAAATTTCTTCATCAGCCATTGACATAGTATTCGTTAATATTATAGTAAAGTGATAGAAAGTATCTATAATCTTTTTAATAGCAGTAAAAAAATAGTGGTACAACTGAAAATAATGATTAAAGAACAATAATGATTTATTGTGTGTTGGATCAATGTTCAACAAAGAGATAATAAATTCCAAAAAAAAAAAAAGATTCCTCAACAATACTTCAAATATCTAATGAATAATGTCAACTAACACATCTAAAATAGTTACTAGTAATTAATATAAAATAACGATTAAATAAAAAACATTCAACAGATAGAAAAATGATAGAGTATATTAATGTAGGAAATCTAAATAGACCCAAAAGTGAACAATTTCCTCGGGGTTGTCGTCGTTGAAGACGGGAGATTTTTGGGATTAGGGCAAAGCCCTGATTTTCAGTTTTATAGAAGGAAAATATGAATGTATTATTATGTTTATGTACAATATACATGTATATTTATATACTCTTCCCTATATTACT
>JAOTQR010080102.1:0-87649 GCA_025774065.1 Solanum ossicruentum
CACCCACCCACCTTTTGGGGAGATAAAGTGGTTAATCAACCTGATTATATTGAATTCTTCTAAGTCTACCATATTCATTATGGGATCGACTCTAAACTCAGTTAGGTTATATAGATCTTGACAACGACTGCTTTAGCCTAAAAAAGGAGGTGTAGCTTGTGCGACAACAAGATTTTGGTGCCGTTGCATGGGAATACAGCTAGACTTGTTTAATTCAAGTAGTTTGGGAATTAATCCTTATTTCCCTAATTTTATTTTCTTTATTGTTTTTGTTCTATTTCAAGCTACAACTGTAGTGTATGCCCAATACACAAAGTTGAGGCATTCCCGTAACTCTGTTTGACCAGAGATCTAGAAAAGACAAAGAAGGATGGCCCAAGATAATAAAAAGAACATGGTGAACACAACTCTAAACCAAAATGAGAATTACAATGCAAATAATGACAACCTACCTTCTCTTGAGGACATTGATCCACAATCGCAGGACTTCAATGCCGAAGCTTATTAGTGGAACCAATATCAACTACACCCTATGGCTATGGATGTTACTGGAGCCATTGTGTTGCTACCACTACCAGATGACATAAAGTTTGTGGTTTCGAGTGGATTACTTCAGATGTTGCAGAATCATGGATTGTTTGCAAGCCATCTACACAACATTGTGTTTTTCTGTAAGAGTGAAATTGGAATGCAGAATTTGTCTACGAATGTTATAGGGCTTTGTGTCTTCCATTATCTCTGACAGGAAATGCAGTGCTATTTTCTATCCTAGCTCCTATAGAGTTTGATAACTAGTTGGGCTGAGTTACAGAAGGCCTTTTTTTGGAGAGGTACTTACCACAATAGAAGAAGCTCAAGTTGAAGGATCAAATAGACAACTTTGAGCAACTTCCTGGTGACTCCATCAATACTACATAGGAGCGATTTACGAAGTGCTTAAGGAGTGTCCCTGACCACAAAATTATTGATGATGCCTTGGTGGAGATGTTCTACCATGCCCTGGACGAGAATAGCCAAGCATGTATTGATACTATCATGGGGGGAATGTTTTTAGATCAATCATTTGCAAGGATTGCGTAACTTGTCACCACCCAAGCTTAGGGCCTAGATGTTACACAGTGAATGGGAACCTGAAGGGAATCAAACAAGCCTCTTAGCATATCAATCACACATCCTTGGTCGCGGAAGCAAGGTAAACAACCACAAGGGATAATATAATAAAAAAGAGAAACCGGAACTAAGGAAAGTCTTTGATAGCATAAAAAATAGATGAGTCAAAACTCAAAGCATAAGTACATCATTTGTTCCAACAACACCTCTAAACATTGATTGTGCAGGGGCCAAGACACTTTTTGGGCTTACCCTCATAGTATCAAAGATCAACATAGAGAAATAATATAAGCAAGAGTAGCATCGCTAGTGTCCCAAACAAAAGGATTCACCAAAAGCTTATCTTCAAGATGCCAAAACTAGCCACGTGGAGGATGATCAAGAGGTGCTCTGGTTCCTACATGGTACCATCATATAGGCATAGAATAAACATTAGTACGTTTGAATGTACTAAGTATGTGGGATGTAATGCAACAAGACATAGCCAATATAGACAAAATGCATAGTAATATGCAATAGATATGTGTAGTCTCAATATGACATGCATGATCAATGATTGAAGTAAATATGCTTGTAAATCATTTAACTTACATAGAACATAATACATATATGGGAAAAGACCTCAACCAACAAAGAATATGACCAAGCGAGCTATAACTTGGAATCCCGATGATTACCTCACATCGATAAAGAGGTGGATTACTTGCCAAGGTAAACCATACTTCACCTTATGGAAACATGACCCATTTAAAATGAAGTAACCATCCTTATGGGAACATGACCCATTTTGGAAAAGATTTCATATGAACTCGCCTTACTGGAACATGACCCATTCCGGGAAGAATCTCAAGACAAAGTGCACTACATGAATCAACTAGTAAAGCAAGGGTAAACTATACTCCTATATTGGCACATAGTTTGATGAAAGAGAGCATCTCCTCAATCCATCAGTGCTACGTCAAATCCCATGGAATAATTGAAATAATAACACTTTAGCAATGTGTAAGAAACATGAAAACATGACATGAGTAGCTCTAAAACATCATTGACCTCTGATGGTGAGCCTAACTTTAAAACATAAGAATAGATCATTATCAAAGATTACCAGTGCATTAACATCAATGGTCCACAAGAGGTAAAATCCTTGGAAAAAGGGCTTAACTTTATACTAGCATAATCATAAATAATTTCATGAATTCAACACATATTTTGAAAGCCCAAAATCATCATGATGTCACTTGACTCATAAACTATCCAATAAATCATCAATAACTTTAAGAATCATTGAAAAAATATTTTATCAAACACTTGGTGGGTGTGCAATATTAGTTTAAAATAATTCAATTCAAGAGTGAGATAATATTTGAAAACTCAATGTAAATCAATCCACCAACACATAGTAAAACCTCATTTAAGCTACCTTGAAATCCATCATCAAATCTCATAATAGACCATCAATTCATAATCAAAACATGCATAATCAATAAATATTTCATAAAATCCCAACATAGTTTATAGTCATAATCCATAATAAGCAATACCCATAAGTAATATAACTTCAAAACATGCAATTTACATAAAAAGGAAGGTTGGGAACCTTGGGTGAAAGGACCTAGTGATTGAAACCCACATACCTCAACTTTGGAGATTTCCTTGATGAAGATTCAAATGAGAATTTGAAGCTTGAATGAAATTATTGAAATTCAGAATGAGTTTTGGGACACTTGAATTTGAATAAAATATTTGGCTAAGTGTTAGACAGGGTTTTGGGAATGTCTTGAGTGATATGGAGTTAAAAAAAGACTAGCAATATGTATTTTTATGCATAGAGGGCTTAGGCCCAAGGCCCCAAAGCCTTAGGTCAAAATAGTTAAACTGGCAACAAAATACACATCTTTGCGATAGGTCTGCGTCACGGAGGTGCGTGGACCCTCATTGGAATTGCAAAATTGGCGAAATTCATTTTTTGGTACGGGTCTTCTAAGATTTTGATTATACCCATCTCGCACTCAATTTTTCCCCTAATAAAAAGTATGAAGTTGGATTTTTCATATCAGGCATTGATTTTAAGAAATATGTAAATTACAATTATAAGCATTTTTGAGGCACATTTTTGAGCACTTTTTGAGGCGTTTCAATATCTCACCTTTGGGAACATTTGTCCCCCAATGTCAAAGAAACGTATATAAGAGAAGTGATCAAGATGATTTCAAACCAACAAAAGAATACAACAAATGTACTTAAACATCATTTCAAAAAAAAAATCTCAACATAAGTGTCAAAAATCACCATAAACTTGTCAACATAACATGAATGTATGCAAATGACATAAGCGTTGAAACTTAAGACTTGAAATCATAGGAAGGGTTTAGGTTTTGATATCTTAAGCTTGAATAGAGTGAAATAGGTTTGAATATTGCGTCCTCATGTCCACTCCAGCTCCCCAATTGACACTTTCTACTCGATGATACTTCCAAAGGACATTGACGAACTCCACATCTTTATTTCTCAACTTTTCACATGTTTATCCAAATATCTCCACTAGGACCTCCTTACCGATCAAATCTTTCTCCTCAACATCCACAACCTCTAAGGTTCTATATCACTTGGATCACCAACACATCTCCGCAACCTAGACACATGGAAGACTGGATGAACCATATCCATATCCATAGGCAACTCTATTTCGCATGAAACCTTACCAATCCTCTTTAATTTCTGTAATGTCCCACAAACCTGTGCTCAATTTTCCCTTCTTGCAAAATCGGACCACACCCTCCATGGGTGAATCCTTTAAACAAACCCAATCATCAACATAAGCACCCATAGCCTACCTTTGTACCTAAGGACACCATCTCCCCCTTAGGAAAAAACCTCCACTTCACCATCCTCCACCAAAGCATTCAACTCTAGCAAGACGGAATCAAGGTCTTGCTTTAACCTGACCTCTTCACCAAAGAAGATTCAGAATCATCAAAACCATTACATTACCATTCACAACTTCATCCAACCTCACATATTCCTAACCTAGCCAACTAGTGTACTCCTTTAATCACCTCTTGCTTCCCCACAAACCTCACTTGTCATATCTAGCAATCAACCTCTCATACCTCAAAAGTTATAACACCACCCTCAATTGATTCACATGCTCTCCTTCACCCTGTGAATAAATCAAGGTACTATCAATAAAACCATTGCCAACAAGTCAAGGTAGGGTTTAAAGACTATTCATAAGATCCATAAACATAGTCGGTGCATTAGCCAAGCCAAAGACATTACCCCAGATCCAAAATATCAGAAAGGATATCAAGATCTTAATGACCACCGGGTTCGACTTAATAAGAAAGAACCTTCGACTCAACATTCCTAACCCTCCCAAGATCGATGATAAGAACAACCCTTAGAAATTTACCCTTGGATTCTAAGACATAAAATGAATCTACTCTTGACCACCGCATCACAACTTTTCCACTCAAGCATGACTCATTAGGGAATTGAAACTTAACTCTATGGGTCCTATAATCAGTAGAAGCACAATATACATGCAACCAATCTATCCAAAAATGACATAGATATCCACTATATCTAATTAAACAACGTTACAAGATAAGATTTTATGCAAGATGAACGCGAGACAAGTTCTATAGACTCTCCTAACAATAATGGACTCACCAACGGGGTTGACGCTACATAAGGTTCTCACACAATTCGAGACAACATTAAGCTTTTAAGCAACAAAAGGAGTAATAAAAGAAAGAGTGGCACCCGGGTCTATCAATGCATACACATCAAAATGAAAAATCTTTAACATTCCGGAGTTGCATAAGGAACCTCATCCACCCCTTTCCTTCATTGAAGAGCATAAAATTTATTGTGCCTTGGATCACCCCCTTGATGACCTTCCCTTCCTCCTTGGACCATATTAGTACCTTAGCCCTGAGGACCACCATCTCTATCCTTGGGTTGAGCATGAGGAAAACCACTAACCTTGTGATCAAATCTACCATAGTCAATGCAAGCATTAGAGTTCTTCAAACATAGGCCACCATGGCCTTTCCCACACTTTCGGTATCTAGGCATTGTCATCCCCTAAATACCTCATTGGAATCTTTGATTTGGCACCCTATCATTGGCAAACCCTCATTGGAAGCATTGGATAACTCTTTGCCTTGGAATTTGTTCCCAAACCGAGCCATCTTGGACACACCAACTCTTCTCTTCATATGCTTTTCTCCCACTAGTTGTTTGACATAAGTCATAGGGCAGTACAAATCCATATCACCTATCAACATGGCAGCACGACGGTCCTCATTAATCATGTTGGATACCCCCATCATAAATTTATTCATCCTAGACCTTGGCTTGGCCACTAATTATGATGTATACTTGGAGAGTTGATTGAACTTGTGGGCATACTCCTCCCTCACACTCGTAAACCCTTGCTTCAAATTCATAAATTCCAACATTTTGGACTCCCTTATCTCAAGAGGGAAGAACTAGTTGAGAAATGCCGCCTTAAATTCTTCCCAAAGGATCACATTATCGTTCCCCTTCTCCACCTTCCATTGGGTGAACCAAATTTGACCCACCCTTTTGAGTTGGTGGGCCACCAACTATGATTTCTCCTTTGACCTAACCCCCATAATTAACAACACTTTATATACTTGATCAATAAATTCTTGAGGGTCTTCATCCACCTTAGACCCGTGAAATTCCGGTGGGTTCATCCTTGTAAAATCCCTCACCCTAGAGGCTGGAGTAAGAGCATGAGAGGCTTGGACCCCTAGGTTGATTTGATTAGTCATGGCACGAGATACCATGGTAATAGCATCCCAAAACTCTACATGGGCCACTCCCCATCTTGAGGAGCTTGATGAACAGGAGGAGCTGGTAACTTCTCGGGCATACAAGCTCTTTTTCCTCTTGGAATTGGCATGATCTAGAATAGCAAAGATTATTCATTAGAAGAAAACCTTATCTTAAGTTCTATAGCACGACATAGACCATGAAGAAGGGAAAAATTTTCTAAAACGCCTCATAGCCTCTTATTCATAGTTGTGATGCACTTCACAACCATGAATAAGACTCTAATCGACTTGTTGCTCAGATACCAAATTTTTCATGACCCAAGCCTAGGTACTAGATGTGACACGATGAATGGGAACCTGAAAGGTCCTAAGCAAGCCTCTTAGCATACAAACATCCTTGGTCGTGAAGCAAGGTAAAGAACCATAAGGGATGATATTGAAAGGGAAAGCGGGACTAAGGGAGGTCTTTGATTGCATAAAACATAGAAAAGTCAAACCTGAAAACATAAGTACATCATTTGTTCCAACAACACCTCTAAACATTGATTGGGCGGGGACCAAGACACTTTTTGGGCTCACCCTCACAGTATCAAAGATCAACATAGAGAAATAACATAAGCAAGAGTAGCATAGCTAGTGTCCCCAAACTTAAGGAATCACCAAAAGTTTATCTTTAAGATGACAAAACTAGCCACGTGCAGGATGATCAAGAGGTACTTCGGTACCTACATGGTAACATCATGTAGGCATAGAGTATGCGTTAGTATATTTGAATGTACTGAGTATGTGGGATGCAATGCAACATGACATAGCCAATATAGACAAAATGCATAGTAATAGGGAATAGATATGCATAGTCTCAATATGACATGCATGATCAATGATTGAAGTAAAACATGCTTGTAAATCATTTAACTCACATAGAACATAATACATATGTGGGAAAAGACTTCCACCGACAACGAATAAGACCAAGCGAGCTACAACTTGGAAACTCAATGATTACCCCTCATCGATAAAAAGGTGGTTTACTTGCCAAGGTAAACCATACTTCACTTTATGGGAACATGACCCATTTCAAATGAAGGAACCCTACTTACAAGAACATAACCCATTTTGGAATGAATTTCATAAGAACTTCGCCTTACGAGAACATGACCCATTTCGGGAAGAGTCTCAAGAGAAAGTGCACTAAATGGATCCACTAGTGAAGCAAGGGTATAGTGTAATCACCTGGACCAACACTGTGAGGTATTGTATGCTCTTGGTCCTAGCCCATCATGAATTTATCCCTTTGATCACACCCTAAAAGGTGCCTCACAGTAAATAGACCATTCCTTTACTTATACACCCAGCATCTCTCCTGTGTTTTACTGATGTGGGATATCTCATCTCAAGATGGGTTGTTACTAAAGTATACTCCTATGTTGGCACATAGTTTGAGGAAAAAGTGTGTCCCCTTAACCCATCGGTGCTAAGCCTAGTCCCACGAAATAATTGAAATAATCATACTTTAGCAATTTGTAAGAAACATGAAAAATATTACATGAGTAGCAGTAAAACATCTTTGATCTCTAATAGTGAGCCTAACTTTAGAACGTAAGAATAGAGCATCATCAAACATTATCTTTGCATTAACATCAAAGGCCCACAAGAGGTAGAATCCTTTGAAAAAAGGCTTAACTTCGTACTTGCATAATCAATACATCTTCTGAAAGCCCAAAATTAGCATAAAGTCATTTGACTCATAAATCATCCAATAGATCATCAATAACTTCAAGAATCCTTTAAAAGGCATTTTATCAAACATTTGGTGGATGTGCAATGTTAGTTCAAAATCATGCAATTCAAGAGTGAGATAATATGAGAAAACTTAATGTAAATCAACTGACCAACACATAGTAAAACCCTCATGTGAGATACCTTCAGACCCATCCATCAAATCTCATAATACACCATTAATTCATTAGCTCAAAACATTCATAATCAATTAGCATTTCATAAAACCCTAATGTAGTTTATAGTCATAATCCATAATAAGGAATACCCATAAGTAATACAACTTGAAAATATGCAATTTACATAAAAATGAAGGTTGGGCACCATGGGTGAAAGGACATAATGTTTAAAACCCACATACCTCAACTTTGGAGATTTCGCTGATGGAGATTTGAATGAGAAAATGAAGCTTGAATGAAATTCTTGAGATCGAGAATGAGTTTTGGGACACATGAATTTGGATGAAATATTTGACTAAGTGTTAGAAAGGGTTTTGGGAATGTCTTGAGTGATATGGAGTTGAAAAATAATTAAGTATAAGTGTTTTATGCATAGGAGGGCTTAGGCCAAGGTCCCAAAGCTTTAGGTCAATATAGTGGAACTGACAACAAAATACACATCTCCACGATGGGTCTGTGTCGCGGAGGTGTTGCGGACCCTCACTGGATGGCAAAGTTGGTGAAATTTGTTTTTCACTATGGGTCTTCTAAAATTTGGATTATACCCATTTTCCACTCAATTTTTTCCACCGATCAATAATATGAAGTCAGATATTTTATATCACGTATGAATTTTGAAATATATGACAATTATGATTATGGGCATTTGCCAAGCACATTTTCGGGTACTTTTTGGGGCATTTCATACATGTTGGTCAAGACGAATCGTGCATGGGGAAAAGAGATAGGTCATCTACCAAAATTTCATATGTTGTCAGTATTGATTTGGAGCAAGCTAAAATAAAAGAGATAATGCAAGAGCTTGCCTAGATCTGTACCGGTATAAAAGTGATGATGTAGCAGAATCAGGAACGAGTTAATGTAGTTGTTAATTACCCTCCATGAGCACGTATGTACGGGGATCCTTACTATGAGGAGGACACTTGTGTCATTGCTGATCAGAGGGGGGGGGGGTTTTGACCAATACCCAATGGCCTAATTAGGACTATTGGTGCCAAGGTCAAGGAAACCAAGGTCGGAAATTTAATAGAGATGGAGCATTCAGAGTCAACCATGGAGGTTATTACGATAGGAATAGAGCCAAGACAGAGATGCAATTGAGGTCGTAGCCTTATTAGATGTAAAATTCTAAAATTGGCTCTGGTCCTTCCTTGAACATTGTGCACCTTGACTGAGGCCAAAATCTTAAGTTGAGAGTCACTACAAAAAGTGGCTCTGGTTCCTAGGTTAGATATTGTACACCTCAACTCAGGCTTCTAAAAGCCTAAGTTGAGGGTGACTGGCATAAGGGTGAAACACAAACTGAGGGGGAAGACTAGTTATACATAGAAAAGTAGATAAAAATGTGTGCTGGTTGCAAGAAAAATGAGTGATGCCTAAGCAATGAGCTAAAAAGAAAAATGATGTGAAAATACAAGGCAAAAAGCTGAAAATGAGAATAAGGAACCAGAAAAGCTTAAAATAGGAGAAAGGGAGAATGAGATGAAAAATAAGAGTGTTGGTAGGACAAAGGTGTAGATAAACATAGTATCAAGGATGTTTCCAAAACCTCAAAAAAGCCCCTTGAGCCTACATTACAAGCCCACAAATTTCTAAAGTAATCCTAGTCTAAGTAGCCAAATGTCATAGTCATGAGTAGAGGAGAAAGAAAATGTTATTGAGTATGGTATTTGAATCTCTGTTATGAGAGTAAGGGATTTTGCATATTCCCAAAATTATACCTGAAAAATCATTATGAGAGAGATATGGGACTTCTTTCTGTGAGGACACTTGCATTGCATTGTTAACATCAGACCAACTCAGTGATTGTGGGTTATTGATACTTACCTTACTTGTCATAGTTGCAATGTCACATGTATTGAACTGTATTTGTTTGCTGGATAACTATTTGAAGTATTGTTAAAAGTGGTGTGGGAATCTGTGTTTGAGTTTGATGTAATGTATGCATAAGATTATTACTGTGCTGCTTATAGAGATTGTGTCCGTTGCTAGATGACAAACAATAATTTTAAGTTGTGGGTTTTGATTTACTTTCAAAATACAATATTTTTATTCTTAAAACTTGAAATTTTGTGTGTTCTTAATGCGATGTTAATAGATTTGATGTGTTTTTATATTTATTTTGTAGAATTACAGGGTTGGCATAATATTTTGGCAAAGTATGTAGAATTTGCTGAATTAGAGGTTTCACGAGACCCTTTACGGGTCGTGGAGAATTATAAAGGCTGTAAAGCTAGTTTTGTATACAATTCCAGTGAAGGATGATTTTTTTGAAGTTATGTCTCCGAACATGCAAGTGAGCCATAGAAGATTTTATGAGCTGTAGACTTGGTATCATGCCCTGAGGATCAAAAAGTGGGAAGTTGCTAAAAAGTCATCAAACGAAATCCTATACGAGCCATAGAACTTTATATGGACCATAGAAGAGTGTCATACAAGTTAGCCCCAGTTTTGAAGAAGCAATCCATGAAAGCTTGACTACGGACCGTAAAACATTATACAACCCGTAGAAGCTACCATTAGAGTCTACCAACTCAGTTCTCCTAATCCATTTTGGTTTTGTATTTTAAAGACTATAAATAAGTTTTTAGGTTATTTTTTATATGGAACGAGAGAGAACAATAGAGAACAATAGGTTATTTTTTAATTTCAATCTTGTGATTTTTGGTGAAGTATTTGGAGTCCTTCTGCTTAGTTCTCTTGTGTAAGTGCTCAATTATGTTATTCAAATTCATATGTCCAACATTTACATTGATTATGCACAACTAAGGTTTTGGGAATCATGAATAACTAATAAGGTAAAATCGAATAATTTGTAATTCTTGAAAAGTGTGCATGCATGTATTAATTAATTCTCTTCAGTTTGAATGCTTTTTAATAGTGGCCAATGTTAGAACTCGCCTAGTGCTACTGAACAGATCAAGGTAGTACTGAATAGAAAAATGGATTAATTAATAGGGTTCGATTTTTTTTCTCATCTAATCAACCCAACTGGTCCAAGAGGAAGTTGTAATGGAACAATATGTAAGGGTTAGCAATGTCACACTTCAGGGATGAACCAAATCATGTAGTGAAATTCGCCTCTTGCTTGGGACAAAGGATTTGGTGAACTTAACTAACCATTCTACATGCTACACATTGAAATAGAATCTGATTATCTAGTAATACCAAGTTAGGGAATCATGGGGAACATAATACCGTTGTTACTCTTCATACTAATTTAACACTTGTCTTACTTTAGGGTTATTTTTTATAGTTGTTACAAACCCCCCCTCCTCCCCACTTTTCAGGAAGATAAAGTGGTTAATCAACCTGAATTACATTGAATTCTTCTAAGTCTACCATATTCTTTGTGGGAGAATATTTGAAATGATCGCTTTATCCTCAAAAAGGAGGTGTAGCTTGGGCAACATCAACACATAAACCAATTAAAACAATTAAAACAAGGAGAACATTTTAAATGATTACTTTATCCTCAGAAAGGAGGTGTAGCTTGGGCGATATCAACACATAAACCAATTAAAAAAATTAAAACAATTTGGGTGAAACCTCTTAATTTCCAAGTATATCATCAACTAAGCATGAAAGCAAGAGGAATAAACAAGACCCATATATAAATTAACATCCATGCTTAATTAAATCTACAAATTTAGCATTTACGAACAAGGAAAGAAAGAGTGAGTGAAAGATAAATACAGGCACTTTTAATTTAGTCAAGAATTTGTAGATAATTCGCTCTAAGTCCTCACCCTAAACTAAAATCTACACTAAGGTGTGTTTTTGTTCATCAAGAGTGTATTCTCTTGAATCCTTTTCTCCAAGTATGAAAGTCTCCACATTGACATCAAGAATGAGGGTTGGAAGTATATTTATATCATTTTTTGGAATAAAAATGGTGCAACTCCAGAGCTGCCCTGATGCTAGTCACTGTAACATTCGCGATCACACTCAACATTCCGTGATCGAGGATGTTATATGTCCTTGTGCTCCGCCTTTGTGCTTGGGCCTAGCACATTCACACTTCTCTGCATACCATAGCTCTGCGATTGCGGGCCTGAAAGCCACGTTCTTGGAGTGGAACTGTCCCAGGTATCATTTTGTGTAGTTCAGCTCCTCTTGGCTCCAATTTAGCTTCAACATCAGTTCTTCTTAGCAAAGACAAATCTAAACCTTATGTACATATAATCATGTACCATTCTAAGGATAATTAGCCTTAAGTTTTGAATTTAACAAAACAAAATCTTAAGAAAAGAGCAACAAATAAGTGTAAGTCATGCACTCATCAGAACATCCATTGACTGAACCAAACTTGAGAAACTCCCTTGAGTTGATAAGCTGCCAATTTGGCTTTCTCCTCGGAAGACACTCCCATAATTTCTACCACTTTTTATACCTCATCAATAAACTCTTTTGGATCCTTATCCAACTTAGAACCATGAAACTCTGGGTATTCATTCTATAAAAATCTCTTATCCTCAAAGCTAGAGGAGGAGTCTTTGGGGCAGCAACAGTTTGAGTCAACATAGTGATAGTGACTCTAAACTCATCATTGGAAAGTTGTTCTGCTTGAGGGACTTGAAAAGGTTGAGGAATTGGGGGAACTTGCTTATTGTTAGCATTACCTCCCCTAGGCAAAGGAGCACATCGTGGAGCCATTTCTAGAAACATTAAGAGACAAGTGTTATGATATGGTAATTTCAAAGGCATGACTTAAACACAAATAAATAAAGTTTTCTTAAACATATCGTAGCCTCCTATTCATGGATGTGGCATGCCTCATACTAATGAATAAGATTCTACTAGACATGGCATGTTGGACTCCCTAGGATGATTTCAAACCTTGTACTCTAATACCAATTTTGTCATGATCTAAACCTAGGGCTTAGTTGTGACATGGTGAATATGATACTCAAGGGCGTCACATCCATGCCTCGTGTTCATATCATAAGCATTCGTAAGGTAAAGTAAGCGTACATGAGTGAATAAGTAAGAAGAAGGCATAAAATCGAGAATGTCATAGTTTTCCTTTGGGGAAATATATATAAATCCATTAGGCTTAAAATATGCTTCTACATGATATATCTTGGCAGGGTCTAGAACATAGCTTACTAGCTCACCATCAACATATACACGAAATGAAAATGATTAAGTCTCAACATATGAAACACAAAAATGGGCTTGTTCCTGGAGCATGTGAACTCACTAACAGTCTTCAAGCTTGGAATCTGAATCTAGCCATGCAACGGAATGGTTGCCTTATTGTTCGTCCCTACATGATTAGATCATGTAGGCAAAGAAGTAGGGGTTAGTACATAGAATGTACTAAGTATGCAGGTATGCCATGAATTAAAGGACATCACAATAATAACTATATCCATAATCATAACCAATAGGATAAGGACACAATATGCATGAGCAATGCCTATTTAAAATCATGAGAAGAAGCATCATAAAAATCCTTTCATAACCTTAACATATATATGTGGGAGTATGACCATAACTAACTCGTAAGACCAAGCGGACTATTATATTTAATCTTGATGTTCCCTTTACATCAAGCAAAAAGGAGTCTACTTTGCCAAGGTAGACTCGATCCTCACCCTATAGGCTTTATGGTAGCACAGTGAGAACCATCATTTGACCCCACCTTTAAGGCTCTATACTAGCATGGTGTGTGTCCCTCATTAAATCTTAATAGATCCATTAGCACACCTTTAAGGCATAGAAACATGAAAATCTACCATATAGTTATGGGACTATAGAATCTACCAAAGCCCTCTAAGTACTAAGTCATATCCCACAGAATACATACATCATGCATATATAGAGCTTTCAATATAATTCATACTTCATTAAAAAAAATACTTTCATAGTTCATAAATAGCCATTATATTCTTTCATAAAATATCTCAAGTCATAAGAATAGTTCATCTACTTTGCTTTTTATCATAGTATGGGTAGACATTCCCACCTTAACATTTTCATCATAAACTTTAGGGTTTTCATCACCCTGTAATGATTTGGTTGGTCATCTTTAACCTTATTTGTGAAAATTATTATTTACCCTTTCATCAGTTACTTTTGGCCTATTTTGAAGTATTTGAATGATTAGTAGTGAAATCTTAAGTTTTAAAAGTTGAAAATATGAGTTTTGACCTTTTTGGAAACTTAAGTTATTGAAAAAGTGAATTTTTGAACCATTTTGAGTTTTGAGTGTCGAATCAAAGATCAATCAATTCTATTAGCTTCGCAACATCAAAACTAAACTATGGGAAGTTGCACAACTAAATTTGGATTTAAAATGAGGTTTTGAGGCCTAAAGTTGTGATTTTAGTCGTTTTCGAAACCAAAGTTTGACTTTTTTCAACATTCAGAGTTTGGAAGCTTGGATAAGAATTCTGACAGTTCTAGCAGTTACGGATGGTGATACCAATGCTAGAAATTACCTCGTCATAACTTTTTGAGTTATCAGGGGCAGTTTTGGTATTTTGAGTTTTAAACTAGTTCATTTGACTTGCATTGGTAAATGTGTCATGGAGACCTCAGAATTGATTTTGATTATTTCTCTCAGTCTAGATTGCCATTTTCAATGTGGATACATGTTTAATTTGTGTAATTTAGGTTCCAATGACCCTGGGGCCTGTTTTGAGATTTTGCAATTGGTGGTGTTAAGTATCTTTGCAACCCTATTTTCTTCTCTGGGTTCACTGACAAACTTCCGCATTTATGGAGGTATAATTACCTCTATTCTCCATGTTTACAGAGGTATAAGTTCTTTCTTCTTTGCCTTCGCGGATAATTATCCATGTTCGCGTAATACATTTTGTTGAGCCATTTTTAGAGATGTTAAATCACCAGTTTTACTCAATTTTCAATATTACAAGCTTTGAGAGGCGATTTTTAAAGAGAATCTTTAGAGAAATCTTTTGGGTAAGTGTTTCTAACATTGTTATGATTAATTTTCATGGTTTTATTTTGATTTTGTCTTGAATTTCATGATTTTGAATGTTCAAAATTGAGAACTTTTGGCCTATGATCTTGAAACTTTAAATGGTGATTTCTCTATAGATTTGAAATTGATTTTAGTGAAATTTTTACCCACGATGTCACAACCCAAGCCTAGTGCCTAGATATGACATGAAGAATGGGAATCCAAAGGGACCCAAGCAAGCCTCTTAGCATATAAATCACACATCCTTGGTTGCAGAAGCAAAGCAAACAACATCAAGTGAAAATAAAAAGGGATAAAGGGAATAAGAGAGTGATAACCATAAAACATTTAAGAGTCAAGATCATAGCATAATTACATCAATTATTCCAAAAAAACCTCTAGCATAGATTGGGCAGGGGAAAGACACTTTCCGGGCTCACCCTCATAGTATCAAAATTCACCACAGAGAAATAACATAAGCAAGAGTAGAATAGCTAGTGTCCCCAAAATTGAAGACTCACCAAAAACTCCCAACATTGAAGACTCACCAAAAACCTATCTTCCAAAGCACCGAGCTAGCCATGTGGAGGATGATCAAGAGATGCTCTGGTTCCTACATGGAAATATCATGTAGGCATAGAGTATGCGATAGCACGTTGGAGTGTACTAAGTATGCAGGATACAATGCAACAAGAGATAGGCAATATAGTCAAAATGCATAACTATGAGCAAGAGATAGGTATATAACAACATGACATGCATGATCAATGCTTGAAGTAAGACATGGTTATATAGAACATATTACATGTGTAGAAGGGACCATTATCATAGATTAAGCAAACCATTAATTGGAATCCAAGGCATGTCACCCCCTTGGAAGGTGATTGAGCTATCTACCCCTCAACGTGGTAGTACGGGCATGTCACCCCTCAATAGGGTGGTCAAGGTACATATCCCTCAATGTGGTAGTATGGGCATGTCACCCACTGACAAGGTGGTCAAGGTATCTACCTCTCAATGCGGTAGTACATGCATGTCACCCCTCCACAAGGTGGCGAGGTATATACCCCTCAACGTGGTAGTAAGGGCATGTCACCCCTCGACAAGGTGGTCAAGGCATGTCGTCCCATCACAAGGTGGTTGGGAATGTCACCCTCTAATAAGGTGTCATCAACTTGCAATACTATAAATACTTCTCATGCATTCAATACATATATACATCCCCCTTCATCATCATAAAGTCACTTGACTCACAAGCCATACAGTAGATCATCAACAACTCATGAATCCTTAACAAGATATTTTCTCAAACACTTCGAGGGTATGTAACACTAGTTCAAAATTATGCAATTCAAGAGTGAAATCATGTGAGAAAACTCAAGGTAAATCAACCCACCAAAACATAGTAAAACCCTCATGCAATATAGCTTGAAACCCTTAATCAAATCTCATAGTACATCATAGATTCATAGCTCAAAACATACTTAAACAGTCAACAGTTTATTAACCCCAACATAGTTTACAATCAAATTCATAAAAGGAGATACCCATAGATAATCCAACTTGAAAACATGCAGTTTACGTAAAAAGGAAGGTTAGGCACCATGGGTGAAAGGACCCAACAGTTTAAACCCACATACCTCAAATTTGTTGATTTCCTTCATGAAGATTTGAATGAGAACTTGAATCTTGAATGAAGTTCTTGCGGTTTACAAATGAGTTGGGGCACTTCAATTTGGATGAAATATTTGGCTAAGTGCTAGAGAGGGTTTTGGGAGTGTCTTGAATGATATATACTTGGAAAATGGCAAAGTATAGGCATTTTTATGCATAAGAGGGAATGGGGCTATGGACAGAAGGCCATTGGACCGAAACAGAAAAATTTAGAACAAAATAACACTGGTCCACGCCCCTGGCGCATTGTGGTTAGGGCACAGATCAACACTGCGATAAACAAATTTTTGAAAAATTATTTTTCACTACGGTTGCTTTCAAATCATTGTTACACCCATTTCACACTCAATTTTTCCCCCTGATCATGAATATGAAGTTGGATTTTCTACATCACACACGGATTTTGAGATATATAGAAATTATGATTATAGGCATTTCCAGGCACATTTTCGGGCATTTTTAGGGCATTTCAATATCTCCCCCTTGGGAATATTTGTCCCCGAATGCCAAAGAAACATATATAAGAGAAGCAATCATGAAGAATTCATCCCGACGTAGATGCAACAAATTCACTTAACATGAATGTGAAAAATCACCATAAAATTGTCAACATAAACATGAATGCATGCAATGACTTGAGGGCTGAAATTTAAGACTTGAAATCATATAGGGCAACTTAAATGAGTACCTTATGCTTGAGTAAAGTGGAAGAGATATGGATTTCATTTTCTCATGTCTGCTTCGGCTTCCCATGTGGCACTTTCAACTTATGGGTTCCTCCAAAGAATCTTGATGGAAGCTACATCTTTTTTTCTCAACTTTTCACTTGTCTATCAAAAATTTCTAATGAAACCTCTTCATAAGTCAAATTGTCTTCGACCACACCCAAAACATCCAAAGGTACAATTGGGTCACCTATATACTTTCTCAACATAGATACATGAAAGATCGAACGAACCATACTCACATCATTGGAAAACTCCAACTCATAGGCGACCTTACCAATCCTCCTAATAAAGAAACCACAAAGCTTGGGCTCAATTTACCCTTCTTTCCAAATTGAGCCACACCTTTCATGGTGAGACCTTCAAATAAACCCAATCACCAACTTTGAATTCAAGATCCCTTATCCTCATATCGGAATGGGACTATTGTTGACCTTGGGCTGTTTCAAATCTCTCTCTTGTCAACCTCACCTTCTCCATGGCCTCCATAACCAAATCCAGGTCCTACAAAGCCATCTCCCCCGCCTCAAACCGTCTAACTGGGAACCTACAACACCTACCATAAAAAGCCTCAAAAGGAGCCATACCAATGCTTGAATGATAACTAGTTGTAAGAAAACTCAATAAACAGAATGAAATGACCCCAAAAGTTCCTGAAAATGTGCCTCGAAAATGCCCAAAATCGTAATTTTCATATATCTCATAATTCGTGCGTTTTCGAAATTCCAACTTCATATTCTTACTCAGGGGGAAAAATTGAGTGGGAAATGGTATAACCCTGATTTTAAAGTGAATGAATCACAATTCCAATTTTTCAAATGTCAATTTCTTGTGAGCAGTCTGAGATGCTGTCGCGACGTGACACTGTGTATTTTCTGTCCAATTTTTTTTATCTCGGTCCAAGACTTTTGGTCTTGGACCTAAGTGTTCTCATGCATGAAAATACCTATACTTAGCCTTATTTCACCCTTATATCATTCAAGACATTCCCAAATAGTCTCTCAAACACTTCAATGATATTTCATCTCCAAATTGTAAGTCCCAAAACTCATCTGGATCTTAAGGTTCTCATTTAAGCTTCAAGTCTTTATCTTCAATTTCCTTCAAGGATTCTCTGGAGTCAAGGTACGTGGGTTTCTTTCATGGGTTCCTTTCACTGATGATGAGCAAGCATTGGTTTACCTAAAATTGCATGATTTAAAGTTGATTTACTCATGTGTCTTACTTATTATGAATTTTACTGCACACTATGTTGGGGTTATATGAAATTATGACTGTTTTAGCATATTTTGAGCTGTGAATCCAAGGTCTATTATGAGATTTGATGAAGGGTTTTGATGTATATTGCTTGAGGGTGTTACCAAGTATCTATTGATGATTTTACATTGAATTTTTTAACATGATAACACTCTTGAATTGCATGGTTTTACACTAGCACTATACACCCGGCAAGTGTTTGATAAAATGTTCGGTTATGGATTCTTGAGTTGTTGAAGGTCTAAAACATGACACATGAGTTGAATGTCTTTATGATGATAATAACAATGTTTATATGAATGTTTCATGAAGAAGTACCTATGGTGTTGCAAGTAGATTATTGGGTTTCCATGTTTGTTATGCTCTTGAGAAAATGGAGAAGGTCCTCCCTTGATGCTTGAAATGTAACGGTTTGATGAGCTAGTTCTATGGTTCCTACCAAAAAGGTCATCCTGTAAGGTAGAATGACTAATGGTTCCTACAAAAATGATCACATCATAAGGTATGGAAACCCTACCGAGAAGGCCATGTCGTAAGGTAGAAAAACTAATGGTTTCCACTGAAAAGATAATATCATAAGGTGTGGATATTGTAGCAAAAAGGCTATGCCATAAAGTATAATGAATCACCACTCCTACCCAAAAGATTATTTCGTAAACTAGAGGATGTATTATACTACCTAAAAAAAATCTATGTCATATGATAGGAGTATTGATAATATTCTCTAACAGCTAATACCGTAAGGCGAGTGGGGGCCATTTAGCCCATTTCATGAAGGTTGGTAAAAAGGGGTTGTGTATGTATTCCATATTGAGTTTACATTCCTTGATCATGATTTACAAGCATGTTTTACGTTAAGCGTTGACCATGCATGTCGTATTGTTGTTATACCTATCTTTTGCTTGTAATTATGCATTTCGATTACATTGCCTATCCCTTTCTAGCAGTGCAACCTACATACTTAGTATATTCAAATGTACTAACGCATACTCTATGCCTACATGATGTTACCATGTAGGAACCGGAGCCCCTTTTGATTATCCTCCTCCACGTGGCTAGTACAATCTTTCTCTCAAGCTAGTTGGTGAGTCCTCCATTCTGGGGAAAATATTTATTCTTTTATGTCATATATTATGACTATCTTCCTTTATTGTATATTTTGACTATGAGGGTGAGCCCGGTTGCTTGTCTTTGCCCCCGCTAAGTTCTATGGTTAGAGGTGTTATTATAAAAGTATGTAATGATGCTATAAGCTTCACTCTCTTAACTCTCTTGGTGTTTTATGAAAGTAAGGTTTTCCCTTAGTCCCTATGCCCTCATTTCTGCTCTCTTATTGTGTTTAATTGCTTCCGTGACCAAGGTTGTGTAATGATAAAGAGGCTTGTTTTGGGTTCCTCCAGGTTCCCCATTCACCAGTCACGGCTAGACCCTAAGTTCGGGTCATAACACGAAAGATGTTCATCCCAACTACCCTTAAGCTCCAATGCACAAGCTCTAAGCATATACTCAAGGGTTTGGATAGTTCTTTCATCTTGGCCATCCATTTGAGGGTGAAAGGCCATGCTAAGCTTAATCTTGATACCAAGACCTCTTTGGAGAAACCCCTAAAAGTGAGAAGTGAATTGAGCACAACAATCAGATATGATAAACAAATTAAAGGCCCCCCATGCAATCTAACCAACTCATGAGTATACAATTTGGCATAATCTTCGACACCATAAGTAGTATTGACCGGTAGAAAATGAGCCGACTTTGCCATTCTATCAACCACAACCCAAATAGAATAAAAATGCTTTCTATTCTTAGGAAACCCAACCACATAATCCATATTAAATTCCTCCCACTTCCAAGTAGGAATCTCTGTATCTTGGGCTAGGCCACCCAGCCTTTGATGTTCGGGCTTTACTTGTTGGCAATTGTGACATCCGGATATGAACTTGGCAATGTCTTTCTTCACACCACCCCATCAGTACACCTCCCTCAAATCTCTATACATCTTTGTGGAATAGGAGTGGATAGAATAGGAAGAATTATGAGCCTCATCTAAAATCCCCTTTCTCAAGTCATCAACACTAGGTACACAGAATCCACCTTGGTGCCTAAGGGAACCATCTCCCCCTTAGGAGAAAACCTCCACTTTAAATTCTATCACCAAGGCCTTCAACTCTGGCAAGGCGGGGTCAAGATCTTGTTTTACATTTACCTCCTCAATCAATGAAGACTTAGAACTATCAGCAACCACTACACCACCATTATCCACTTCTTCCAACCTAACTCCCAATCTAGCAAATCGATGAACCTCTCTAGCCACCTCTTTGCCACTATCATCAACATGAGCTAGACTACAATAGAAACCCTACTTAGAGCATCGACCATAACAATAGCTTTTTTGGGGTGATAATACACTCATATCATAATCTTTAAGGAGTCTAACCAACTTCTTTGTCTCAAGTTAAGATCTTTTTGGGTGAACACATATTGGAGACTCTTAGTATCGGTGAACACATCAATATGAACCCCATAGAAGTAATGATGCCAAAGTTTCAAAGCAAATACCACGACGGCCAATCCAAGATCATCGATAGGATAATTCTTTTTATACACCTTAAGTTTCCTAGAGGCATATGCTATCACCTTACTATTTTGCATCAAAACACAACCCAAACAAATTCATGAGGCATCACAATATAAAACAAACCCTTCCAACCCTTCCTGTAAAGACAAGATAGGAGCGGAGGCAAGCTTATCTTTCAAGGTTTGGAAACTCTTCTCAGATTCATCAGTCCACACAAATTTTGCCTTTTTTTACTTCAACTTAGTCATGGGAGAAGCAATATAGGAGAACCTATTCGCAAACCTTCTATAATAACTCGCCGAACCCAACAAACTCCAAATGTCTGATGGATTCAAAGGTCTAGGCCAATTCTAATCACCTCCGTCTTTTTAGGATCCACCTTAATGCCATAACCCGACACCACCTAACCTAGGAAAGGAACCTCTTTCAACCAAAACTCATATTTTTCATATTTAGCATACAACTTCTCCTCCCTCAATATTTGCAACACCACTCTCACGTGATCCACATACTCCTCCTCAATATGGGAATATATTAAGACATCATTGATAAAAACCACTACAAACAAATCAAGGTAGGGTTTGAAGATGCTATTTATAAGATCTATGAAGATAGCTGTGCATTAGTCAACCAAAGGACATGACCACAAACTCAAAGTGCCCACACCTAGTCCAGAAGTCTGTCTTGGGAATGTCACACTCTCTCACTTTCACTTGGTGATACCTGGATCGAAGAAAAATATTAGAGAAATGACTAGCCCTTGAAGTTGTTCATCAAGGTCATCAATCCTTGATAGAGGGTACTTATTCTTGATGGTGACTCTATTAAGTTGTCTATAATCAATGCACAGTCTAAGAGAACCATCCTTCTTCTTGAAAAATAACAAAGATGCAACCCAAAGTGACTTATTAGGCCTTATAAACTCCTTCTCCACCAAATCCCTCAATTGCTCCTTCAACTCCTTCAACTCCTCTGGCCCATATGGTAAGGGGGAATAGAAATGGGTTGAGTATCGGGAAGAAGGTATATACCAAATTCTGTTTCCCTTTCTGGAGGAACACCAGGAAGCTCATCGGGAAAGACATCAAGGAACTCATTAACTACCGAAACCAACTCTATTGGAAGAAATTTGGACTCAGCATCCCTAACCCTCACAAGATGATAGAGACCCTTAGAAATCAACTTTTGGACTTTAATGCAAGAAAGGAATCTCCTTGACCACCACATCACAATGTTCCCACTCAAGGATAGGTTCATTTGGGAATTGAAATTTGACCCTATGGGTTCTACAATCAATAGAAGCATAATATGCATGCAGCCAATCCATCCCAAGAATGAGATCAAAATCCATCATATCCAACTCAACAAAATCACAAGGCGAGATTTTATGCAAAATGAACACGGGACAATTTCTATAGACTCTTTTAGAAACAATACACATACCAATATGGGTAGATACTTCATAAGGTTCACACAATAATTCGGGGCTAACATGGAGATTTTAGCAACAAAAGGAGTAAGAAAAGAAAGAGTGGCACCCGGGTGTATCAATGCATACACATCAAATTCAAAAACTTTTAACATACCGGTGATGACATCAGACACCTCATCCCCCCTTGTCTCCCTTGAAGAGCATAGAACCTATTGTGCCTTAGGGCACCCCCTTGTTGGACTCCTCTTTCCTTAGGACCTACATTTGTACCTTGGCCTTGTGGGAGACCATCTCTACCTTTGTTTTGTCTACGTGGGCAATCAATCACCTTATAACCCACCTCACCACACGAAGCAAGCATTTGAGTTTCTCATGCATGGGCCATTATGGTACCTACCATATCTTTGGCACATGGGGTTAGGAACCACACCACCTCCACCTTGGAATCTTTGATTATTATTAGCAAACCTTCTATTAAAAGCATTGGAAGACCCTTGGCCTTGATTAAACCGGGCACCCTTAGGATTTTGGAATCCACTTTCAAGACAAGCTAGCTTGGCCTCACCCATTCTCCTCTTTCTCAACTTTCCCCCCTCTAATTGTTTGGCATAAGTCATGAGGAAGAACAAGTCCATATCACCTATCAACATGGTAGCACAACATTCCTCGTTAACCAAGTCGAACACACCTATCACAAATTTGTTCATCTTAGACCTCCACTCAGCCAATTGTGGAGCATAAATAGAGAGTTAGTTGAACTTGAGGGTAGACTCCGTCACACTCATAGACCTTTTATTTAGATTCATAAAGTCCATCATTTTTGACTCCCTTAGCTCAAGAGGGAAAACCGGTTAAGAAATGCTGCCTTGAATTCTTCCGAAAGGATGACATTGTTATTTCCCATCTACACCTTCCATTGGGTGAACCAAATTTGAGCCACCCCTTTGAGTTGGTAGGCCACCAACCCCACTTTCTCCTCCGATCGAACCCCCATAACAAGCAACACTTTACACACTTCATCAATGAATTCCTGGGGATCCTCATCCACATTAAACCCGTGGAACTCCTATGACTTCATTCTAGTAAAGTCTCTCACCCTTGAGACCGGAGTGGAAGCAAGAGGGGCTTGGGCCCCTAGGTTGATTTAATTAGTCATGACATGGGTCAACATGGTTATAGCATGTCAGAACTCTTCATAAGCCACTCCCCCATCTTGAATAGTGAGAGGGGCCGATTGCTCCTCAAGTGAATGAGCTCTTCTTCCTCTTGGAATAGGCATGATCTACAATAGCAAAGAATATTCATTTGGGAAAAGACTTAACTTCTATAGTATGACATAGACCATGAAGAGGGGAAACTATAACGACCCCAAAAAGTGCCCAAATTGTGTCTCAAAAGTTCCCGCAATCATAATTCCCTTATATTTCAAATGGGGGGTATTTAAACACCCCTCCGCGTAGCTTGAAAAGACCCTATGATGTATTTTTTCAATATCTCAAAATCCATGCAGAATTTTACAAATTCGACTCCATATTCTTATTCAGAGGGCAAAATTGAGTGGGGGACCGACTAACTACAAGGTATACTTTGTCCATGCCAACAAAATAATTTTTGGTGAAACTTCGCAAAACAAGTAGTTGTCCACGATGGGTCTGCGATGCGAACCTGACCTAGACTAGTTCAAATATTTTTGAAAATTATTCATTTTACTCTAGGGCAATTGGGCAATAACACTATATCTATCTACACAAAGATCCCTCATTTTCAAGCCATTTTTAACCCAAAAAAACCAACCAAAAACCTTCAAAATCCTCTCTAATCTTCATCAAATTCTTCATCAATTCTCAAGGTTTTCAAGAAGTCTTGTTGGAATTCAAGGAAACCAAGTCATGCCCTATGACCTCCTCAAGATTCAAGAGTCTCAAAACTCATCTGGATCTAAGGATTTCATTTAAGCTTCAAGGCTCCATTTCAAATCTTCTTCAAGAAATCCTCCAAAGTCAAGGTTTGTGGGTTTCTTCGATAGGTTCCTTTCACCCATGACGCCCAAGCTTCCTTTTATTAAATATTGCATGATTTAAAGTTGATTTACTCATGGGTCTTATCTATTATGAAATTCATTGTACACTATGTTGGGGTTTATGAAACTGTGATTGTTTTAGCATGTTTTGAGCTATGGGCCTAAGATCTATTATGATATTTGACGAAGGGTTTTGATTTGTATGGCTTGAGGGTATTACTAAGTATTTATTGATGGTTTTACATTGGATTTAATTGTATGTTTTCATTCTTGAATTTCATGATTTTACACAAGTACTACACACCCGCCAAATATTTGATAAAATATTCGATTTATGATTCTTGAGTTGTTGAAGGCCTAAAGCTTGGCATATAAAATATATGACTTTATGATGATGAAAGTATGTAGTATGTGTTTTAGTTTCATGATAAGCCTCTACAGTTTTACATATTGACCATAACCATGTTGAGGAGTTGGTACCTTGACCACTTTAATCAAGGGTGTTAAGTCTATTAACCTTGTTGAGGGGTTGGTACCTTGACCACTTTTATGGAGTGTGTTAAGTTCATTAACCTTGTTGGGGGTTGGTACCTTGACCACTTTACTGGAGGGTGTTAAGTCCATTAACCTTATTGAGGGGTTGGTATCTTGACCGCTTTGATGGAGGGTGTTAATTCCATTAACCTTGTTGAGAGGTTGGTACCTTGACCACTTTTATAGAGGGTGTTAAGTCCATGGACCTTGTTGACGGGTTTGTACCTTGACCACTTTGATGGAGGGTCTTAAGTCCATTAACCTTGTTGAGAGGTTGGTGCCTTGACCACTTTAATGGAGGGTGTTAAGTCCATTAACCTTGTTGAGGGTTGATACCTCGTTCACTACCAAGGGGGTGTTAAGCCTTAGATTCTGGGTACTAGTTGCTTGGTCCATGATGTTGGTCTCTCCTTATCTACATAATATGTTCTATATAAGCATGTTTTACTTCAAACATCATTCATACATGTCATATTGCTCCTATGCTATGTATTGATTATGATTATGCACTTTGCCTACGTTACCTATCTCTTGTTGCATTGCATCTTACATACTTTATACGTTTCAATGTACTAACATATACTCTATGCCTACATGATGTTACTATGTAAGAACTGGAGCTCCATGTCGCCGTCCTCCTCCTCCACGTGGCTAGTATGACTGTCTCTCAAGCTAGTTGGTGAGTCCTCCATTTCGGGGACATTGATCTACATTTCTTATGCTATGTAATGATACCCTCTACTTTATTGCTACTTTGAATATGAGGGTGAGCTCGGTTGCTTGTCATGGCCCGCGCTAAGTATCAACATTTAGAGGTGTTGTTGGACAAGCTGTGTATTATTCTTGAAATTGACTCATCTATGATTTTTAAGTACTACTCTCTCTTTCTCTCTCACTCCCTTAGTCCCAATTCCTCTTGTTTATGCTTATCTCCATTTGTCATTTTTAATTGGTTTCATGACCAAGGATGTGTAATGATATGTTGTAAGGCTTGATTAGGGTTCCTTCGGGTTCCCCATTCGCCGATCACGTCTAGGCCCTAGGCTTAGGTCATGACAAAGATGGTATTAGAGCACTAGGTTGTTAGATCCTCAGAGTCCAATACACCGCATCTATTAGAGTCTTATTCATGGTTGTGTTGTGCACTGCAACTATGAGTAGGAGGCTATGAACGTTTTAGGAAATGTTTTCCTTCTTCATGATCTAAGTCATGCTATAGATTTGAAGTAAGTTATTCCCCCCTAACGATTGTTCTTTGCCATGCAAGTTGATCATGCCTAACGCAAGAGAAAGAATAGCAGGTACACCCAAAGGACGATCGGCCTACCCTGCTCCTCAAGGTGGAGGGGCTACCAAGATTGAGCTCTGGATTGCTATAATCGTGCTGGCCGAGCTACGACCACTCAATTTAACCGATCGATGGGTGCCCTTGGGACGTCAAATAGTAAGAGTGGAGATGAGAAGGCTGAGAGAGCCCGTTTAAAAGAAAAGTTCCAGAGCCTCAAGGAAAGAGATGATGCTATATGCCCAACATGTGGTAAGGTTCATAGAGTTCCATGTTTGAATGGCACCAATGCTTGTTTCTGTTGAGGTAAAGTGGGGCGTAAGAGGAGGGATTGCTTGGTAACCCCAAAGGGAGGAAGAAGAATGGTTCAATGTGAAGACAAAAATGGTAGAATGACTAACCCCAAGTGTCAAAAGCGTGGAAAGAACCATAATGGCCCATGCTTGAGGAAGACCAATACTTGTTATGGATGTAGCGGAGTGGGTCACAAGCTAGTTGATTTTCCATATGCATGAATGAGGTATAAGGGTGGTCGACCTTTAGAACAAGGTGGTCATGCTGATCAAGGGGCTCATGGGGGGATGAGATGCTTGAGGTTGTTATCGGTATATTAAAGGCTTTTCTTGATGTTGTTGTGCATGTTAAAGACATTTTATCTAACACTTGGTGGGTATGTAATGCTAGTTCAAAATAATGTAATTCAAGAGTGAAATCCTGTGGGAAAATTCAAGGTAAATCAACCCACCAATACATAGTAAAACCCTCATGCAATATAGCTTGAAACCCTTCATCTAATCTCATAGTAGACCATAAATTCACACCTCAAAATATGCTTAAATAGTCAACATTTCATGAAACCCCAACATAGTTTATAATCAAATTCTTAAAAGAAGATACCTATAGATAATCCAACTTGAAAACATGCAGTTTACATAAAAAAGAAGGTTGGGCAGCATGGGTGAAAGGACTCAACGGTTGAAACTCACATACCTCAAATTTGTTGATTTCCTTGATGAAGATTTGAATGAAAACTTGAAGCTTAAATGAAGTTCTTGAGATATGAAAATGAGTTGGGACACTTGAATTTGGATAAAATATTTGGTTAAGTTTTATAGAGGGTTTTTGGAGTGTCTTGAATGATATATAATTGAAAAATGGCTAAGTATAGGTGTTTCTATGCATAGGAGGGCATGGGGCTATGAACCTAAAGCCCTTGGGCCGAAACAAAAAAATTGGGAACAAAATAACACTGGTCCGTGCCCCTGGTGCATCGCGGCCAGGGTACAGATTCAACATTGGATAAACAAATTTTTTAAAAATTATTTTTCGCTATGGTTACTCTAAAATCACGGTTATACCCATCCCCACTCAATTTTGCCCACTAATCACGAATATGAAGTCAAATTTATGATATCACCAATGAGTTTGACATATATGGAAATTTAGATTATGGGCATTTTTGAGGCACATTTTTAGCAGTTTTGGGGCATTTCACACGAACTCTATTTTTCATATAGAACTTGATTTTGTAGCCAATTTTACATTCAAGAACTTTGATTTTTAGTGCTAATTTTGATCTTTTTTCCCCTAAGCTAATTCATACCAATACTAGTATCAAAATGCACCTCTTGATGCGTATTATCTATTCTTGATAGTGGTTAATCGGTCTGAGGATCATTTGGAGGCTTGAGTTGATTGAAAGCTTGTCGAGTACGGTTTGAGCATTTACGTATGCTCGGCTAATCTTTTCGGAACTGAATTTGAGTTATTGAGCATGCTTATGTGATAATTGTGAGATGTAGATTGAATTATGAGCCAATAGTATGATATGACTGAATTTGATGGGATTATGTTGTTGGTTATGCTGATTATTGAGTAAATGGTGATCCTATGATTAATTAAGATGAAATCATGTGATTTTAGATAATTGGGATACCATTGTGATAAAATGAGACTTGAGATAGTTTTTCATTAATGTTTTTTCTAATTGATGATGAGTCTGACAAGTTTTAGAGTTATGAGCCCATTTAGGGTACTTGTAGAGCTTGTTTCATTGACATCTTGGTTATTAGTGAGTTAGTGATGAGATGGGATAATGTTAGCCTTGTGCTAATAGTTACTAAACATGGCATAGCTTGTTTGATGTGATGTCTATTATATGTATTCTATCTTACATGGATTAGATGCACCGATATACACATGTCTCTTACCTGATTAGTTGCATTGGTATGCATACAGATTATACTAGACTGGATGCACTTGTGTGCACAGATCTCATTCCTGATTGGATTGCATTGATATGCACAAATTATATATATGACTATTTGCATTGCCATGCACACATCTTATACATGACGGGTTGCATTTTTATGCACACGTCTCATTTCATTGCATCATTTGAAATATTATTAAAACGACCCCAAAAATTGTTCGAACAAAATGTACCTCAAAACTGCCCTAAACCATAATTTTCATATATCTCAAAATCCGTGCACGATATCCAAAATTCAACTTCATATTTTTATTCAGGGAGTCAAATTGATTGAAAAATAGGTCTAACCCTGATTTAAGAGCAACCGTAGCAAAATCTAAAAATCATAAAAATGCTATTTCCAGAAACGATCTGTGCCCCTGGCACGACGCGCTAAGGGCCATTTCTGTATATTTTTTGGTCAGTTTTCTATCTCCATGCAAGGCCTTTGGTCTTGGGCCTATGTATTCCCATGCATGAAAATGTCTATACTTAGCTTTATTTCACCCTTAAAGCATTCAAGACATCCCCAAATATTCTCTCAAACACTTAGACAATATTTCATCTCCTAAATTCAAGTCCCATAACTCGTTCGGATCTTAAAGTTCTCATTCAGGCTTCAAGTCTCCATCTCAAATCTTCTTCTAGGATTCAAAGCTAAGGTATGTGGGTTTCTTTCATGAGCTCCTTTAACCCATGATTCCCAAGCTCTTTTTTATCTAAAATTGCATGATTTAAAGTTGATTTACTCATGGGTCTTATCTACTATGAATTTCACGGCACACTATGTTTGGGTTTCATGAAATTATAGTTGTTTTAGCATGTTTTGGGCTATGGATCTAAGATTTATTGTGACATTTGATGAAGGGATTTAATGTATGTTGATTGAAGGTGTTACCAAGTATCTATTGATGAGTTTACATTGAATTTTCTAGCATGATTTCACTGTTCAATTGCATGGTTTTACACTAGCACCACATATGCACAAGTGTTTGATGAAATATCCAGTTTTGATTTCTTGAGGAATTGAAGGTCCAATGCATGTTTTATGAGTTGAGTGACTTTATGATGATGAAATGTTAACTTTATGATGAACTTCAATAGTGTTGTGAGTCGACCAAGCCTAGCTCGGGGGGGGGGGGCATAGGCCTGGGTAACCACACCGCGGGGTTGTTACCATGGTTGCCTAGTATGGGGTGTAGTAGGCACATATAACCATATTGAGGGGTTGGTATCTTGGTTGCCTAGTACGGGGGTGGTACACTTGCATAGCCATATGGAGGGGTTGGTACTTCATTAACCACATCGAGGGGTTCGTACCTTGGTTGCCTAGCACGGGGGCTAGTAGGCCCGTATACTAATATTGAGGGGTTGGTACCTCATTAACCATATCTTGGGTTTTTAAAAACTATATTGATGGTCGCTTGCCACACATTTATTATGTTCTATATTAGCATATTTCACTTCAAACATCACTTATACATTCCATATTTTTATTATGCTATCTATTTGGTACTATCATGCATTTTGCCTATGCTGACTACCTATTGTTGTATTGCATCCTACATACTTAGTACATTCAAATGTACTAATGCATACTCTATACCTACATGATGTTACAATGTAGGAACTGGAGCCCTGCTTGACCATCCTCTTCCACGTGGCTGATACGCCTCTCTCAAGCTCTTTGGTGAGTCTTCCATTTTGGGGAATGTTTATGACCTCATACTATGTTACAAGATTATCTTCTTTTATGTTTATGTTGACTATGAGGGTGAGCTCGGTAGCTTGTCTTGGCCTCCTCTAAGTATCTATGTTTTAGAATTATTGTTGGACATGTTCTGTATTATGGTATGAGCTTTGACTATATCTTGACTCTTGATGTTTATAATATAGAAGTTTTCCCTTAGCCCCATTGTTCCTATTCACTATCGCTTGTTGTATTTTATTGCTTCCTCAACCAAAGATGTATAACGATATGTTAAGAGGCTTGTTTGGGGTCCCTTTAGGTTCCCTATGCACCATGTCACATCAAGACCCTAGGCTTGGGTCATGACAATTACAATATATATTAGGATGACAATGGATTAGAACGCTTTGAGACACTCCATTATGAGGTTCATTCTGCTTCGAGATAATTTTGAGTATGGCCTGCTATGCCATAAGATATTTGAGTACATGTCTTGCGATGAACCTAGGTTCTATCTTGTAGCTTTGGCTCGATGATATATACATCGGCTCCACAATGGTCATGATTTCACCTTATACATGGCCCATATGCCATTGCATTTATGCAATAGCATTGCTTGCATCGCTAGATTTGTTCATTATTTGTATTTGCCATTATTCATGACTTTAGTATATTGTATACTAACCTTTTGGATGTAGGTAATATGATTCTTCATTATTACATGTGTCACGACCCCAGCCTAGAGCCTAGACATGACACAACAATCGAAACCCGAAGGGACCCCAAACAAGCCTCTTAGCATATCAATCACACATCCTTAGTCGCGGAAGCAAAATAAGCATTTCAAGATAAAATATAAAGGGGAAACGGGACTAAGGGAAGTCTTTGATAATCACAAAAACAATAAAGAGTCAAGCTCATAGTATAAATACATCATAGTATCCAACAACATATCTAACTTGGAATGGAGCGGGGGCCAAGATACTTTTCAGGTTCATCCTCATAATTGTAAGTATTCAACATAAGAAGTCTCAAAATAGGAAGAGTAACTTAGATATTGTCCTCGGACTTGAGGACTCACCAATTCTTTTCTCTGAAGTACCGAGCTAACCATGTAAAGGAGGATGATCAAAAGGAGCTCTGGTCCTTACATGATAATATAGGCATAGAGTATGTGTTAGTATGTTTAAATGTACTAAGTATGTGGGATGGAATGAAATAAAGACATAAGACAATATACTCAAAGTGCATAAGCATCAGCATAAGCAATGGATATATAATCTCAATATGGCATGCATGATCAATGCTTGTAATAAGACTTGCTTGTAAATCAATCAACTTGCATAAAATACCATACATATGTGGGAAAAGACCTTAACCAACATGATTAAGACCAAGCGAGCTACAACTTGGAATCCCGATGATTACCCTTCATTGGTAAAGAGGTGGTTTACTTGCTAAGGTAAACCATACTTCACCTTACGGGAACATGACCCATTTCGTATGAAGTAACCCTCCCTACATGAACATGACCAATTTCAGAAAGCATTTCATGATAAAGTGCACTAGATGGATCCACTAGAATAGCAAGGGTAAAGTATAATCCTATGTTGGCACATAGTTTGTGGAAAGGAGTATGGACTCTTGAAGATAGTCCATGCCGACATCTCATCCATCAATGCTAAGCCTAATTCCACGGAATACTTGAATAATCATACTTTAATCATAATGTGAATACCTTGTGAGAACATTACTCGAGTAGCTCATAGACTTGCTTGACCTCTAATGGTGAGCCTAACTTGAACATGAGAGTAGATAATAACAATAGATGAACCCTTACTTTGACATGAATGACCCACAAGAGGTAAAAATCTTGAAATATTTAACTTGATACTTGTAAACTCATAGATACTTTTTGTGAAGTCAATACATGCTTGAAAGCCCTTAATCATCATGAAATCACTTGACCTGTAATTCATATAATAGATCATCAATAACTTGAGAATTCTTGTCATGAAATTTTATCAAACACATGGTGGGTTCATGATACTTGTTCAAAATCATGCAATTCAAGAGAGAACTAAGATGAATAAACTCAATGCAATTCAAACCACCAACATATAGTAAAACCCTTATGTAGGGTACCTTGAAATCCATCACAAGAGGTCATGCTAATTTATAGTTTCATAGTTCAAAATATGCATAGTCTCAATACAAATAATCAATTCATAGAGTAAACTTGAAATACATATTCATCCGTAATCAATCAATTCTTGATAAAACCCTAACATGATTTATATTGATGTTTCATAATAAATGATACATATAGGTAATGCAACTTGGAAACATGCAATTTTCATGAAAAGGAAAGGTTGGGCTCTATGGGTGAATGGACCCATGGATGAAAACCCATATACATTAAATCTTTAATTCCCTAAAATGAACTTGAAGTAGACTTAGAGCTTGAAATGAGTCCTTGTCACGACCCAAGCCTATGGCCTAGATGTGACAAGGAAAATAAGGAACCCGAAGGAACCCTAAACAAGCCTCTTAGTATATCAATCATACATCCTTGGTCGCGGAAGCAAATAACATCAACAAGAGATATAAATAAGGGAAAAGGAACTAAGGGAAGTCTTGATATTTATCAAGCATAAAAGAGTCCAAGCTCAAATCATAAGTACATCAATTGTTCCAACAACACCTCTAACGTAGATTGGAGCGGGGCCAAGGCACTTTCTGGCCTCAACCTCATAGTATCAAGTGTTTAACATAAAGAGACATCAATAGTAAGAATAGCATAACTAGTGTCCACGGACTTGAGGACTCACCAAAGCTTATCTTCCAAAGCACCGAACTAGCCATGTGAAGGATGATTGAGAGGTGCTTCAATTTCTACATGGTAAAATCATGTAGGCATAGAGTATACGTTAGTATATTTGAATGTACTAAGTATGTAGGATGCAATGCAACAAGATATAAGCCAATGAAGTTAAAATGCATAGTCATAAGTAATGGATAGGTATAATATCAATATGACATGTATGATCAATGCTCGAGGTAAAACATGCTTGTAAATCATATAACATGCAAATATAGATTACAAGTGTGGGAAGAGACCATAATCATAGACTAAGCAGTTACTACTTGGAATCCATGGCATGTCATCCCCTCAGTGAGGTGGTCGAGGTATCTACCCTTCAACATGGTAGTATGGGCATAGCACCCCTGACAAGGTGGTCAAGGTATCTACCCCTCAATATGGTAGTATGGGCACAACACCTCCCGACAAGGTGGTCAAGGTATCTACCCCTCAACATGGTAGTACGGGCATGGCACCTCCTGACAAGGTGGTCAAGGTATCTACCTCTCAACATGGTTGTACGAGCATGGTACCCCCTTATAAGGTGTGGTCAACTTGCAACATTAGAGATAATTTTCATGAATTCAATACATACATACAATCCCTTAATCATCATAGAGTTACTTGACTTATAAACGATGTAATAGACCATTAACAACTTGAGAATCCTTATCAAGACATTTTATCAAACACTTGGTGGGTGTGTAATGCTAGTTCAAAATAATGCAATTCAAGAGTGATCTAATATGGGAAAACTCAATGTAAAACAACCCACCAACATAAGGTAAAAGCCTTATGTAAGATACCTTAAAATCCATTATCAAATTTCATAAAAGATTATAGTTTCATAGCTCAAAACATGCATAGTCTCAATAGACAAAAAAAATTCATAGTATAGGCTTGTAATAGGTAAACATGTATAATCAATCAATATTTCATAAAAAACCCCAACATTATTTATAATTAAAATTCATAATAAGAGATACCCATAGATTATACAACTTGAAAAAAAATGCAATTTTCATATTAAGGGAGGTTGGGCTCCATGGGTGAAACGACCTAATGGATGAAATCCACATACCTCAAACTTTGATTTTCTTGATGTAGACTTGAAGGAGACTTGAAGATTGAATGGACTTCTTGAGATCCAGAACTAAGCTTGAGATACTGGCATTTGGATGAAATATTTGGTTAAGTTTTGGAGAGGGTTTTGAGAGACTTTTTAGTGATATAGAGTTGAAAAAGGCTAGGTATAGGTGTTCTTATGCATAAAAGGGCGTGGGGCCAGGAGTCTTATGATTTAGGCTGAAACAGAAAAATCAAGGAAGTGCAAACACACATATGCGACGGATCCGCATTGCAGAGGCATTGTAGACCCCTACTAAGTCCGAAATTTTTTTGTGAAAATCATTTTTCACTACAGGTCTTCTAAAATCCAGGTTATATTCATTCCCCACTTGTTTTTCCCCCATATCAAGAATATGAAGTCGAATTTTCTTTATCACGCTTGGAGTTTGAGATATATGGAAATTACGATTATGACATTTTCGAAGAACATTTTTGAGGCGTTTCAATAGTTTCTCTTTGGGAACATTCGTCCCTGAATGTCAAAGAAATGTACATAAGAGAAGTAGTCATAAAGATTTCATCCCAACATGAATGCAACAAATACACTTAAACATCATTTTTAAAAATCTCAACATGAATGTCAAAATCACCATACACTTGTCAACGTAAACCTGAATTCATGCAAAATGACATAAGGGCTGAATCTTAACACGTAAAATCATACAGGGGACTTAAATTAGTACCTTCAGCTTGAGTAGAGTGGAAGAGATATGGGTATTGCTTTCTCATGTCCACCTCGGCTCCCCATGTGGTACTTTTAACTTGTTGGTTCCTCTAAAGGACCTTGATGGAAGCTACATCTTTGTTTCTCAACCTCTTTACTTATCTATACAAAATATCCACTGGGACCTCTTCATAAGTCAAATTGTCTTCTACAACACCCACAACGTCCAACGACACTATTGCACTTAGGTTACCCATACACTTTCTCAACATGGACATATGGAAGAGCGGATGAACCATGTTCATTACCATAGGCAACTCCAACTTATAAGCAACCTTGCCCACTCTCCTCACAACTTTATAAGGACCCATAAATCTTGGGCTCAATTTCCCTTTCTTGCCAAATCAAACCATACCATTCATAGGTGAGACTTTCAAGTAGACCCAATCATCAATCTTAAACTCAAGATCTCATCTCCTCACATCGGAATAGGAATTTTGTCTACTTTGGGCTGTTTTTACTCTCTACCTAATAACCTCACCTTCTCCAAGGTTTCCATGACCATATCCGAACCTAGCAAAGCCATTTCCCCCATTTCAAACCACCCAACCGGTGATCTATAATGCCTACCACAAAGAGCTTCAAATGGAACCATAACAATGCTTGAGTTGTAGCTATTGTTGTACGCAAACTCAATGAGTGGAAGATGTCATCCCAACTACCCCTTAAAATCCAAAAAAAAGCCCTAAGTATATCCTTAAGGGTCTGGATAATACTCTCGACTTGATCATCCATTTGAGGGTGAAAGGCCATGCTAAGCTAAGCTTTGGTACCAAGACCTCTTTTGAAAGACCTCCAAAAGTGAGAAGTAAATTAAGCACCACAACCCGAAATGATAGACATAGGCACCCCATGCAATCTAACCAACTCATGTATATACAACTTAATATAATCTAAAGCACCATAAGTAGTTTTGACCGGTAAGAAGTGAGCCGACTTTGTCATTCTATCCACAACAACCCAAATAGAATCAAAGTGCTTTCTAGTCTTAGGTAATCCAACCACAAAATACATGTTGATTTCCTCCTACTTCCAAGTAGGAATCCCTATATCTTGGGCTAGGCCACCCGGCCTTTGATGTTTGGCTTTTACTTATTGGCAATTGTGACATATGGATATGAAATTGGCAATGTCTCTCTTCATACCACCCTACCAATACACCTCCCTCAAATCTCTATACATCTTTATGAACCGTGGTGGATAGAATAGGAAGAATTATGAGCCTCATCTAAAATCTCCTTTCTCAAGTCATAAACACTAGGCACACAATTTCTACCTTGGTACCTATAGGCGCCATCTCCCCCTTGGGAGAAAACCTCCACTTTACCATCTTTCATCAAGGCCTTCAACTTTAGCAAGCAAGGGGGTCAAGATCTTGTTTTTCCTTTACCTCCTCAATCAGAGAAGACTTAGAACCATTAACAACCACTACATCACTATCATCAACTTCATCCAACCTAACCCCCAATCTAGCCAACCGATGAACCTCTCTAGCCAGTTTTTTGCTACCAACATCAACATGAGCTAGACTACCCATAAACACCCTACTTAGAGAATCGGCCACAACATTAGCTTTGTCAAGGTGATAATGCACACTCATATCGTAATCTTTAAGGAGCTCTAACCTCCTTCTTTGTCTCAGGTTAAGATCCTTTTAGATGAACTCATATTGGAGACTCTTGTGGTCGGTGAACACATCAACATGAAACCATTATAAATAGTGACTCCAAATTTTCAAAGCAAGTATCACGGCCGCCAATTCAAGATCATGTGTGGTAGAATTCTTCTCATCCACCTTAAGTTGTCTAGAGGAATATGCTATCACCTCACAACTTTGCATCAAAACACAACCCAAACCAATTCTGAAGGTATCAAAATACAACAGCAAACCTTTCCAAACCTTCTGGTAGGGACAAGATAGGAGCGGAGACAAGCTTATCTTTCAAAGTTTGAAAACTCTTCTCGCATTCATCGGTCCACATGAATTTCTCCTTCTTTTGTGTCAACTTAGTTATATGAGAATCTACAGAAGAGAAACCATTTACAAATATCCGGTAATAACCTGCCAAACCCAAGAAACTTCTAATTCCGATGGAGTCAAAGGTCTAGGCCAATTTCTAATCACCTCTGTCTTCTTAGGATCCACCTTAATTCCATCACTCAACACCACATGCCCTAGAAATGCAACCTCTTTCAACCAAAACTCACATTCTTCATATTTAGCATGCAACCTTTCCTCCCTCCAGATTTGCAACATAACCCTCAAGTGACCCGCATGCTTCTCCTCACTATGGGAATAGATCAAGATGTTATCAATAAATACCACCACAAACAAGTAAACATAGGGTTTGAAGACCCTATTCATAAGATCAGTAAATATAGCCGGTGCATTAGTCAACCCAAAGGACATAACCACAAATTCAAGGTGTCCATACCTAGTCCAAAAAAGCATCTTGGGAATGTCACACTCCCTCACTTTCACTTGGTGACATCCAAATCGAAGATCAATCTTAGCGAAGTGACTAGACCCTTGAAGTTGATCAAAAAGGCCATCAATCCTTCGTAGACGGTACTTGTTCTTTATGGTGACTCTATTAAGCTGCCGGTAATCAATGCACATTCTAAGAGAACCATCTTTTTTCTTCACAAACAACACCGGTGCACCCTAAGATGACTTACCAGGCCTAATAAAACCCTTCTAACAAAACCCTCAATTGATCCTTCAACTCCTTCTACTCAGCCAGGGCAATACGATAAGGGGGAATAGAAATGGTTGACTGAAGGTCTATTTCAAGGTCTATCTCCCTTTCGGGAGGCACACCAGGAATCTCATTAGAAAAGACATCAAGAAACTCGTTAGCCACTAGAACCAACTCTATAGTAAGGGCTTTGGACTCAACATCCCTAACCCTCACAAGATGATAGAGACAACCCTTAGAAATCAACTTTTGGGTCTTAAGCCAAGAAACGAATCTACCCTTGACCATAATATCACAACTTTCCTACACAAGGATGGGTTCATTAGAGAATTGGAATTTCACTCTACGGTTTCTACAATCAATAGAAGCATAATATGCATGCAACCAATCCATCCCAAGAATGACATCAAATCCACCATATTTAATTCAACAAAATCGTAAGGCAAGATTTTATGCAAAATGAACATGTGAAAGTTTCTATAGACTTTCTTACAACAATGGAAACACCAAAGGGGGTAGACACTTCACAAGGCCCTCATGAAACTTTTTGGAAACAAAAAGAGTAATAATAGAAAGAGCAGTACCCTAGTCTATCAATGCATACACATCAAAATCCAAAACCCTTAACATATATGTGACAACATCGGACACCTCATCTACCCCTTCTCTCGCTTGAGGAGCATAGAATCTATTTTGCCTTGGACACCCCCTTATTGGCCTCCTCTCCCCCTTTGACCTGCATTCTCATGTTGGCCTTGTGGATGACCATCTCTACCTTTATTGCTAGCATGAGGACAATCAATCACTTTATGACTCACTTCCCACAACCATAGAAAGCATTGGAGCCTTTCAAACATGGACCATTATGGTTCCTACCACACCTTTGGCACATAGGGTTATGCACCACACTACCACCACCTTAGAACCTTGGGTTGTCATTAGCAAACCTCCTATTATGAGCATTGTAAGACCTTTGGCCTTGGAACTTGTAGCCATGAGGAAACCGGCCATCCTTGGAATTTTGGAATCCACCTTCAAAATGAGAATTCTTAAACACACCACTTCTTCTTTTCCTAAGCTTATCACCCTCTAGTTATTTGACATATGTCTGCGAGACAAATCCATATCACCTATTAACATGGCGGTATGACACTCCTTATTAACCAATTCAGATATACCCGACACGAATTTGTTCATCCTTGACCTCGGCTCGACAACTAATTGTGGGGCATACTTGGAGAGTTGGTTGAACTTGAGGTCGTACTCCTTCACACTCATGGAACCTTGCTAAAGGTTCATAAATTCCATTATCTTCACCTCCCTTATCTCAATAGGAAAGGAAAGGTTGAGAAATGCCATTTTGAACTCTTCCCAAAGGATAACATTATCATTCCCCTTCTCAATCTTTCATTGAGTGAACCATATTTGAGCCACCACTTTGAATTGGTAGGCCGCCAACTCCAATTTTTCCTCCGAGTTAACCCTATAATGGAAAACACCTTATATACCTCATCAATGAATTCTTGGGGTCCTTAACCATATCGGAACCATAGAACTCTGGTGGATTCATCCTAGTAAATTAGCTCACCCTTAAGGCCAGCGTAGGAGTATGAGGAGCTTGGGCCCCTTGGTTGATCTGGTTGGTCATATCATGAGACAACATGGTGATAGCATCTTGGAACTCATTACGGGCCACTCCTTCATCTTGAGAAGCTTGAAGAGCGGGAGGGGTCGGTTGCTCCTAGGGTGAACGGGCGCTCCTTAGTCTTCGTCTTTGGCATGATCTAGAATATCAAAGAACATTCATCAGCGAAAAAGCCTTACCTTAACTTCTATAGCATAACATAGATCATGAAAAAGGGAAACATTTTACTAAAACGCCTCATAGCCTCTTACTCATAGTTGGGATGTGATAATGTTCACGCTCCAATAAGAAAATGACCGTTGTCAGCAATTAACCTAACCAAAAGTGAGGGTCGAATCCACAAGGAATACAAGGCTAGTCTACAAGAATTTACTATCAATCATTTTGAGTATTTATAACTAAAATCTCAAAATGGGGGTTTTTACGATTTTGAATGAAAAATAAAATAAAACTATGCTACTATGTGAGGAAATACTCAATTTTAAGACAACTTGAGAATTGTGTTTCCCATGTTTCGTTGACTCTATTACCCTAGACAACATAACTTCAATTGGAACTTTGCATGCAGGATGGTAACTTAGGTTCTTCCAGCCCTCTTGTGAAGGTGAAGGTCGAATTTCACCATAGTGCTTGGTCAGCAACAATGGTGTGCAAACTAACCATTACCTATTGTCCCAGTCAACCTCCCCTTGGTTAGGTTTGGTTGATTAAACGAGAATACATCAATCGAATCCTGCCATCTACTTCTCTTTTCCTATTCATCATTACCTTAGTTAGGATCATGATAGTAGGCAGGGTTTGGTATTGGCCACCACTAAAAAAAATCAAAATGAAGGGGAAAATATAATACATGCAAAACCCCAATCATAGAAATGCAATAAATCTAGGTCCATCTCAAGTTAACCACCCATGGTTCCCACAACCCCAAGTTGTTGGTGCTTGGCTACTCATCGCGAAGGTAAAACCAACAAAAATGCAAATACAAGACATAGTTGAGAATTTTACCCAAAGCAATGAAAAGTGATAACACCACAAGTTGCAAACCACAAGCTTGATAGATTGAGAATGAATACAATGTATGATTTGCACACCTCAAAAGTGGGTTTTCCAAGAGAAATTAAAACCTACACTAAAACCCTAAAATAATCTAGAGAGAATATTCAAAGGCTCTCCTCAATTTTCAATTCTGGGATCTCCCCTCAAAAATAAACCCTAACATAAAGTATATATAGTATTTTTAACCCTTAAAATTACATAGAAAAGATAGCTAGCAGTAGGTACGTCTCACAGGTACGACTCGTAGGGTGACCTACAAGTTGTAATCGAGGTCTCGTATCAGACACTTAGCATTTTGGACTTGATTGTTACGATGCACTAGTACAAGTCGTTGCTTGAGCTACGACTCGTATGCTCTTCTTGTAGTCTAGGCCTTCAGTCTTTGGTCCAAAATTTTGGCTCTCTATGTCTTGCTATGAGTCCACCTATACAAGTCATATTGAGACCTACGACTCGTAGGGTAGCCTCATAAGGCTAACCTCCACTTAGCAGATTTCTAAATTTTGCTCTCTGTTTTTGGCTACGAGATCACTCTACGACTCATAGCTTAGGCTACGACTCGTAAGTGATCTCATACGTTCTGTACTTCAATAAAATCTGTAATTATTCTCCAAAATCATGTCAACTTACCTTTTCTACAATAACAACACAAAAACACATAAAAACCATAAAAGGTCGCATTAAGAACTCACATAATCCCTTGTTTAGGCATCAAATGTGTTGTATTTTGATAGCACATCAACACCGTCAAGTTAGAACTATTGCTTGTCCTTAAGCGATGACTCAATCTAAGTAGACAATGAGAGACAAATAGTAGTTATACTAATGGCACATACATCATTTACTCCAATTCAGGTACCGAGCTTTCATTTTCAAAATAAGATTGCATAGCTACTAAGCAAAACAAAAACACAATGATGTATCTGGTAAGCCAACTATGATAAGCTAAGGAACATCAACCATTTGCAATCACTTGGTTAGTCATATGCTAATCAAGCAGTGCAAATGCCCTCACAGAAAAGAAGTCCCTCTTACTCACTCAAAGAATACTTAGAATTCAGGGACTGTGCAAACATTCTCACTTTCACAAATGGAATTCATGCAAAATGACTAACACCATAGGGTTGTCTCTATATTCAATTTACGGATTAATGACAAAGTGGATTTGGATCACTTTAGGACATAAAGGCTTGTAACATAGGCTCATAGGGCTTTGGTATGGCATTTTAGGCAAGTATTGACTAAAGCTATCCTTGAACCATGTTTACCAATACTTCATACCCAAAACATTTTCACTAAATCCACCCTTATTCTCCTACTTAGCTTTCCCCGGGTGCTTTCATTCTCTTTTTCAGCTGTGCCTTATTTTTGGACTCATTTTTGCTATTTTCTTCAATTCAAGGCACTTTTCTTTTCTCTCCTCCCTGGCTCATGGTTTTTTTATTTCTTTCTTTCTTTCCCAACCAACCACCTTATTTTCATTACTTTACCACAATAAAGGCAACCCTCAATTAGGCTTTTAGCCTGAGGTGAAGTATACAATATATATTCCCTAAACCAGGGCCACTATTTGTAGCAATCCTCAACTTAGGCTTTCAACCTCAGTCAAGGTTCATATATTCAAGGATAGACCGGGGCCAATATTAAGGTATTTCATAAAACAAGGCTGAGGTAGCTAGGTGTCAAGAAAGAATGAGTGCAGGAGAGGCTCAAACATTTGGAACAAAGGGTTCACTAACATATTTGGCAGGTCATTTTGGCAAAAGTAGGCTCACTAGAAGAAAAAAGGGCTAAGATCCCTTCCAAGTAAATCACATTACCAAACCAGTCTTAGAGTAATAACACAAGTTCTGACTCAATACATAATACATGAATGCGGAAAAATAAACTCACGACACACATGACATTGCACACACAATCAAGTATAGACTTACAGGTCACGCTTCAAGCCTCAACATACCTTTGCATTATCAGAACAAACATCACTAGGTAATCAATATGCATGATGGCAAAAATAACCAACAACCTCAAAAATTTTGAGGGTATCGAAGTTTCAATCATTCAAAAAGTACTTAGAAGCTGTATAAATATATGCCAAAAGATAATAACTACTATATATCTACAAATTATTTACACTACCTAGACATGCTGGTTCAACAGAAATTAAACATCCACAAGGAAAAAGAAACAAGTAAGAAAACTTTGGGATCAAAAATAGCGGAAGTTATGGACTCGAGACTACTCAGACTTCACCTTAATCCATATCTTTCCACACCCCACCAAAATAGAATACTTTGTCCTCGAAGTAAAGACATAAAGAGGAGATATAAGGGGTATACCTTGGATTGCCTCCCAGGAATCACCTTGTTTAACATCGTGGCTTGACTTAGTCATCATCCATCATCAACAATCATCAAGAGCCCAAACCTCACTCTTCAACTCATCCGGGTGTTTCATTGACTGGTGGATGTCGACCATGACCTTTGCATCATTGACCCTGAATCGAAGCTGACCCAAATTCATATCTACCAAGGCTCTTCTAATGGCAAGAAATGGTCTTCCCAAAGTAATGGGCACCTTGAAATCAACCTCATAATCAAGGATTACAAAGTTTGCGGGAAAGATGAATTTATCGACTTTAACAAGCATATCAAGAAGTATTCCCTCTGGGTTTTTGATGGTTTGGTTTGCCATGAGCAATCAAAATTCTTGTTGGAGTCGGAGTGCTAAGCCCAAGCTTTTTGAATACAGTAAGAGGCATTAGATTGATACTTGCTCCTAAGTCACATAATGCTCTGGCAAATTCAACATCACCAGTGGTTCAAGGGATGGTGAATGCACCAGGGTCCTCACCTTCTTGAACAAGGCATTTGGTCATGATCGCACTACATGGTTGGAGCTCCAGTGAGAACTCTTGGCTCAAAGTGCATTTTTTTGTCACCAAATCCTTCATATATTTGGCATACTCAGGCATCTTCTCCAGAGCTTCTTAAAGGGGAATGTTCACGGATAGTTGCTTCAACATCGATAGGAAGTGTCTAAATTTGCCCTCCTCTTCCTTTTTCTTAAGCCTTTGAGGGAAAGGAGGTGGAGGCTTTGGAATTGGCTTAATTTTTCATGCTCCCTCACTACTTCTCTTTGCATCCCAACATTCTCTGGATCTTCTCCCTCAACCACAACTTCACCACCAATACCCTTCTCACGAGCTTCATCCTCAATCACTGGCATAGGGGGATCTATGGTGCTTTTGCCACTACGAGTCATGACAGCCATACAATTCCCTTCATTTTTAGGATTTTGAACCGTGTTACTTGGTAAAAGGCCCTTTCGGCATTGGTTCAATTGCGAAGAAACTTGCCTAAATTGTTGTTCTAATTACTTAATTGCCATAGAGTGAGAATCTATTTTTTGGTTAATACTTGAAATATCCGCTTTCATTCCCTTAAAGGTCTCATCTTGGTGAGCGACTCTCTTTAACAATTTGTCAAATATCTCTTCAATACTAGAGTTACTTGATCTGGTGTCACGGTTGTGAGGTGGCACATAAGGTCTATTCTTATAGCTATCTCTTCTTCACCATTCAGCATTCGACACTCTCTCTCTTTCACAGTAACCACCTTATTGTCTCTATATGCACCATCACAGTTGTAGTTCCGACCTTGATTCCTAGAACCTTGCCTCCAATAGTCTGATTTAGACCCTTGGGTGTTATTTCGGAAACCCACCGCTTGATTACTCATGAAACAAACATCTTCATCAAAGAGGGGATCTTCATATATGGGATCCTTAGGAGATTGGTAGGTGACTGCTTGGACACTTGCTTGGTTTTGCTTCAATACCAAGTACATACTCATGCAAAGTTGAGCAATTTGCTCCATGTTCTCTTCATTGACCCTGACGTCCTCATTATTGGTGTTGACTGCACAAGAAGTATTCATTCCACCTCACTCTCTTTGACCCCATGCTCTGTTAGTTTTATTCAAATGCTCCATCCTAGCGGCTATTAATGCAAAAGGTTGGTCAAGAAATATGCCTCCCACGATTGTGACAGCGCAATCTTGACTATTCTCGTCAAGTGCCCAATAGAAAATCTCAACCAAGGCATCATCAATAATCTAGTGATTGGGGATCACCCTCAAGCATTTGGTGAATCTCTCCCATGTGGTTCTAATAGAGTCACCCAAAAATTGCTTAAAAAAGTTTATTTAATCTTTGAGCTTTATCTTCTTTGATCTTGGGAAATATCTTTCAACTTGTTATTGTACCCAGAGGAAACTCAGACAACCACACAACTGCATTATCCATTAGTGACAAGGGAAACACACGCAAACCAATGGCATCAAGAGAAAGATTTTGTGTCCCCATGACACTCTTGCAGATGAAAACAACATTATGGAGATGATGATGGGGATCCTCTGAAGGTAGCTCTGTGAACAATCCACGGTGTTAGAGCATTTGAAGTAATCTACTTGACATCGGGAACTCTGCAAGTAGTGGAGGAAGCCCTATAGCACCAGTAACATCCATGGCCATAGGGTTCAAATGATATTGGTTCCAACCATAAGCGGTCTTGTTGAAATCCCTAAGTTGTGGCCTGTCGTCCCTTAGAGGTGGATTTTCTTCTCTTCCCATATTGTCATGCATATTCATTTCTTCCTCCACCGCGATATCCTCACTCACCTAAGCCATTCTTCTAAAATGTCGATGGATCTCCAAACTGATTCGAGCTAAGGGATTGCCTTGGCTCCTTGTGTTGGGCATATAACCTAGTACACCCTGCAAGTAGAATCAAGCAACAAAAACAAATAAAAGTAAAATACAAGAGAGTTTAGAAACTAACACTTGAACTAACTAATAGTGAAATCAAGTCAAAACCTAGTCGTATCCCTTAGCAATGACGCCATAATTTTTGATAATGTTCACGCTGTAATAAGAAAGGGTCGCTATCAGCAATTAACCTAACCAAAGATTAGTATCGAATCCATAGGAAATACAGGGCTTCACTATAAGAATTCATTAACAATCATTTCGAGTATTTAAAACTAGAATATCCAAATAGGGGGTCTTATGATTTGGAAATAAAAACAAAATGAACACTATACTACTATGCGAGGAAACACTCAATGTTAGGGACAATTTGGGAATTGTGTTCCCCATGGTTCATTGACTCGATTATCCTAGAAAACGTAACTACTATTGGAACATCACATGAAAGATGATGAATTAGGTTCTTCAAGCCATGTTGTGAAGGTAATGCTCGAATTTCACCATGACACTTGGTAGGCAACCATTATGTGCTAACTAACCGTTACCTATTATCACAATCAACCTCCCCTTGGTCAGGTTTGGTTGATTAGACGAGAACACAACATTCGAATCCTGTCATCTACTTCTCTTTTCCTATTCGTCACTACCTTGGTCAAGATCATGATAGTAGGTAGGGTTGGCCACCACTAAACAACAATCAATATAAAGGGAAATAGAGAAGACACGCAAAATCCCAATCATAGAAATGCAATAAATCTAGGTTATCTCAAGTCAACCACCCATGGTTCCCACAATCCCAAGTTGTGGGTGCTTAGCTACTCATGGCTAAGGAAAAACCAACAAAACTGCAAATACAAGACATAGTTGAGAATTTCACCCAGAGCAATGAAGAGTGATAACACCACAAGTTCAAAACCATAAGCTTGATAGATTAAGAATGAACACAATGTATGATTTGCACTCCCCAAAAGTGGTTTTTTCAAGAGAAAATTAAAATCTACACTAAAACCCTAAAATAATCTAGAGAAAATATTCAAAGGCTCTCCTCAATTTTCATGTTTGGGATCTCCCCTAAAAAATAAACCCTAACATAAAGAATATATAGTATTTACAAATTTAACCCTAAAAATTACATAGAAAAGACAATTGTAGCAGGTACGTCTCTCACGTTAGACTCGTAAGGTGACCTATGAGTCATAATTGGGGTCTCTATCAGGAACTTGGCATTTTGGACTTGACTTTTACAACCCACTGGTACAAGTCATTACTTAAGCTATGACTCGTATGCTCTTCTCATAGTCTAGGCCTTCAGTTTTTGGACTAAAATTTTGGCTCTCTGTTTCTTGTTACGAGTCCACCTATAAGAGTCGTATTGAGACCTATGAGTCATAGGGTGGCCTCGTAAGGCTGACCTCCACTTAACAGATTTCAAATTTTTGCTCTCTATTTCTGGCTACGAGATCACCCTATGAGTCACAGCTTGGACTACGACTCGTAGGTGAGCTCGTATGTTATGCACTTCAACAAAATCTATAAGTTTTCTCCAAAATCATGCCAACCTACCTTTTCTGCAATAACAACACAAAAATACATAAAAACCATAAAAAGTCTCATTAAGAACTCACAAAATCTCTTGTTTTAGGCATCAAATGTGTTGTATTTTGACAGCACATCAGGATGCACTTCACAACCACGAACAAGACTCTAATGGATGCAGTGTGTTGGATTCCGAGGACCATTAACAACCTAGTGCTTTGATACCAAGTTTTTCATGACCAAAACCTAGGGTCTAGATGTGACATAGTGAACGTGGAGCCCGAAGGAACCCCAAACAAGCCTCTTAGCATATCAATCACACATCCTTGGTCGCGAAAGCAAAATAACATCAATAAGAGATACAAATAAGGGCAAAGAGACTAAGGGAAGTCTTGATATTTATAAAGCATAAAAGAGTCAAAGCTCAAAGCATAAGTACATCAATATTTCTAACAACACCTCTAACGTAGATTAGAGCGGCGGCCAAGAAACTTTCATGGCTCACCCTCATAGTATCAAGTGCTTGACATAAAGAGACATCAATAATAAGAATAACATAGCTAGTGTCCCCAGACTTAAGGACTTACCAAAGCTTATCATCTAATGCACCAAACTAACCACGTAGAGGACGATCGAGAGGTGCTCCAGTTCCTACATGGTAATATCATATAGGCATAGTGTATGCGTTAGTACGTTTGAATGTAATAAGTATATAGGATGCAATGTAACAAGATATAAGCCAATATAGTCAAAATGCATAGTCATAAGCAATGGATAGGTATAATATCAATATGGCATGCATGCTCAATGTTTGAGGTGAAACATGCTTGTAAATCATATAACTTGCAATTATAGATTACATGTGTGAAAAGAGACCATATTCATAGACCAAATCGCGTAAGAGAACAAAAAATAAAAGTCCGGGCTGCGTTCAGCAATTGATCACCCTACCCGGGCTTCTTATAAGATATTCCGAACTTCTCTTTGATTCTTATTAGTTAGCTTGGATTGAGAAAGCTCCGCCCATTAGAGCTTAGCCTAGAAGTGGTAGAATTATTCCAAGTATTTCAGCTGGAACAGCTATGTACATTTTTTTTTCTATTTACTCATGATACCCGGGCAGCACGAACGGAGTTAAGTAGTTTATCATTCCACTACTTCACTTCGCACCAACCTGTCCGGTGATGAAGCTTCTTCCCCTTCTTCACTTTCTTCAACGGAGGAAAGGTGTTGATTAGTCTTCCCTGACCTGTCCGGACTAAAAGTTTCATAGTCGAATTGACAACCCAATTCCACTTTATGCTCCTGCATCTATTCAATAGAGTTGCTTCACTCCTCTCGCTTAAGCCCGAGTCTCCTTTGAAGTCCCCCTCTCCTTGAAGTCGAGTTGCTTCTTTCACCCCTCTCCTTATCAGGAGAGCAACTTCATACCTCGAACTTTATTCGAGCAACTTCATACCTCTCCTTATCAGTCGAGCAGATTCTCCCCTCTCCTTATCAGGAGAGCAACTTCATACCTCTCGCTTTACTTTAGCTCGAGCTTCCCCCCTCTCACTTCGTTCCCTTAGCAGTCACCCGCAAATAAAGATGGCGGGCAATGAATTCTAGGGTAGTTAGGCTTGAGCCTAGCCTTATGAAAAAGGAATTGATAAGTCGCCTCTTCTCCCCTCTTTAGATTAGGATTTGCATGACCCGTGGCCACCTACCTGGTGGCCCGAGGCCTATGCTTTTTTGGGGGAGGCTCCCATGTCCCGCCGACCCTCCGAAAACAGCGTGGGTTGCTTCAGGGAAATAGGGGATCGAAAGGGCGGAAGCTCTTTTTCTGCCTTTCTCAAGACAGCCAATCAGAAATGTCACGAAATCCCCGGGGGTGCCCATTCGAATTAATTACTTCATGGGATCCGTAGGGATGGCGTAGGGAAGAGTGATGGAATTGCTCCCGTTGGACCGCCCCCACCGGTGATTCCTGAATTGGATTATGGGGCTTGGGATTCAAATCGGGTTCCTGACCGATTTCTTCAAAAATGCGTTTAGTCGGACCAGTTTAGCATCAATTACAAGAGTGCCAGCTGGGTGGCTCGACGGGCCAGATGCCTTGCTTTAGTCCGCCCCTCTTGTAGTCGTTCCATTGAATGGAACTCCTTTGGTCTCACTACTTCGCTCTTTGATTCTAAGGCAATCTTTCTGGATTCGCGTAGCCTTAATGGCGTGATCCCCACCCGGCTTTAAATAAGATATTTGCTTTCTTTCGTTCCGCTCTTGTCAAATCGAATTTCAAACTCTCGTGCTCGTGCAATCAAGAAACTTTCCGGGGCTTTTCATAGCTTTACCAAGAAAGAAGATGTGACCAAGTTGAAAGAATGGGTCCTGCTGAATCAGCCGAGAGTGAAAATTCCTCCCCTTGGGCATAATCCTATGAATTTCATTTTAAGGCAAGCTCTTCCTACGCCCCTTATCCAAACAATCGATCCGTTCAGTTTCATTGCTTGAAAGTGTAATTTATTACGCAGCTTAAAAGTTGAATTGCTTGTTTAATGAATTACTTTTATTGAAGGAAAGTGGCGTTCAGTTTGAGGAGGGTGGTTGAGACAACGGAGTTATCATTCCTTACCTTGCTTGAAAGTGTAATGAATTAGGCAGCTTTCCAGTTTCATAGTGGAATTCATTAGGCAATTACTTGCTTTCAAGTTGAATTGCTTGTTTCAGTGTCATACTTGAATTGCTTTTCAGTTTAATTCTTAAATTTGAAGTCTAATTGCTATAAAGTGCCATTTCATTACGCTTGCTTTCAAGTCTAATACTTGTTTTAATTGCTTTCACGTGGAGTTCGGGATTCCCGGGTGGGGATCACGAATGGAGTTATCATTCCTTACGCCCGGGTTCGATATTGAGAAGAAGTTTCTCGCTATACTGTGTAAAGAAGGGGTGCCTCCTCACAAAGGGGGTCGCAGTGACCAGGCTCGGGCGACTGTTTACCAAAAAGACAGGTCTCCGCAAAGTCTTTTCTCTTTTTCCCGGCCTAATAGGTTTCATGTTACGTCAATTCGAGCTTGCTCGATCTGTTCAATTGAGACCTTATAATGCAATCGCATTCTCTGTCCAATTGCTATTTTTGTTTATGTATTTTTGATTTATCCACTAGGTCAGTCACCTACTACTTGGAATTCGTGGGATGTTACCCCTTCGGTGAGGTGGGCGAAGTATCTACCCCTCAACATGGTAGTACGGGCATGGCACCCCCTGACAAGGTGGCCAATGTATCTACCCCTCAACATGGTAGTACGGGCATGGCACCACCCCGAAAAGGTAGTCAAGGTATCTACCCCTCAACATGGTGGTATGAGCATGGAACCCCCCGACATGGTGGTCAAGGTATCTACCCCTCAACATGGTGGTAGGGGCATGGCACCCCCCGACAAGATGGTCAAGGTATCTACCCCTTAATATGGTCGTACAGGCATGGCATCCCCTGATAAGGTGTGGTCAACTTGCAAGACTATAGATAATTTTCATGAATTCAATATAGACATACAATCCCTTTATCATCATAGAGTCACTTGATTTATAAATCTTGTAATAGACCATCAATAACTTGAGAATCCTTGTCAAGACATTTTGTCAAACAGTTGGTGGGTGTGTAATGCTACTTCAAAATCATGCAATTCAAGAGTGAAATAATATGGGAAAAAATCAATGTAAAATAACCCACCAACACATAGTAAAAGCCTCATGTAAGATACCTTAAAATTCATCATCGAATGTCATAATATATCATAGTTTCATAACTCAAAGCATGCGTACTCAATTGACAAACCAATTCATATTATAGGCTTGTAATAGTTAAACATGTATAATCAATCAATATTTCATAAAAATCCCAAAATAATTTATAATCAAAACCTATAATAAGAGATACCCATAGATGATACAACTCGAAAACATGCAAGTTTCACAAAAAAAGGAGGTTGGGCTCCATGGGTGAAAGGACCCAATGGATGAAACGCACATACCTCAAACTTAGGTTTTCTTGATGTAGACTTGAGATCCGAAACTAAGCTAGAGACATTGGAATTTGTATGAAATATTTAGTTAAGTGTTGGAGAGAGTTTTGAGAGAGTTTTTAGTGATACAGAGTTGAAAATGGCTAAATATAGGTGTTCTTACGCATAAAAAGGGCATGAAGCCAAGACCCCAATGTTTTAGGCAGAAACTAAAAGATCCACGAAGTGCAAACAAATCTCCGTGATGGGTCTGCGTTGAGGAGGCATCAGAGACCCCTATTATTTTTGAATCTTTTTTGAAAATCATTTTTCACTATGGGTCTTCTAAAATCCGGGTTATACCATCTCCCACTCAAATTTTCCCCCTGATCGATAATATGAAGTCAAATTTTTGATATCACACACGGATTTTGAGATATATGGAATTATGATTTTGCACATTTTCGAAGCACATTTTTGGGGCGTTTCAGTCGTAGAGTTAAACAATTGAGCTTGAGATCCTTAGATTTGAATGCGAGAATTGATAGAGTCTTAGATAAGTTTTAGAGAGGCTTTTGGTGATTTATAGAGTTGAAAAATGGATAAGTATAGGTGATTTCACGTTTAAGTGGGCATGACGCTATGACCCCAATGCCCTTGGGCGAATTCAGAAAACCAAGGAAAATAGTGCACTGGTCCACATCCCTAGCATGATGTGGACCGATTGCGCTTGGCAAAATCACAGCTTCGCATCCCTGGCGCGTCACAGCCAAGGTGCGGAAAACCACTGGAAATCGTAAAATTAGCAAACATTATTTTTCTCTACGGGTATTCTAGTATCCGGGTTATACCAATTTTCCACTCAATTTTGTCCCCTGATCGAGTATATGAAGTCAAAAATTTGAAATCATGCATGGATTTTGAGATATATGGAAATTACGATTATGGGGCATTTTGCAGCATATGAAGGGCATTTTAGCATCTCCCCCATGGGAACATTCATCCCTGAATATCAAAGTAACATGCGTATGAGAAGTAATTATGAAGATTTCAACCCAACATGAATGCAACGCAAGAATCTCAACATGAATGTCCAAACATCACTATAAGCTTATTACCACAAACATGAATGCATGCAAAATGACATGAGGGTTGAAACTTAAGACTTGAAATCATATAGAGGACTTAACTTAATACCTTTGGCTTGAGTAGAGTGGAAAAGACATGGGTATCACTTTTTTATGTCCGCCTCGGCTTCCCATGTGTTAATTTTCACTTGTTGATTCCTCCAATGGACCTTGACGGCAGCAACATCTTTGTTTCTCAACCTCTTTACTTGTCTCTCTGAAATCTCCACCAGGCCTCCTCATAGGTCAAATTATCCTCTAAAATACCCACAACCTTTAAGGGCACTACAACACTTGGGTCAACCATACATTTCCTCAACATGGACACATGGAAGACCAGATGAACCATATTCATCTTCATAGACAACTCCAACTAATATGCAACCTTACCAATCCTCCTTAAATCAATAAGGATCCATGAAACTTGAGCTCAATTTCCCTTTCTTGCTAAATCGGACCACACATTTCATTGGCGAAACCTTCAAGTAAACACAATCACCAACCTTAAACTCAAGATATCTTCTTCTCACATTGGAGTAGGACTTTTTTCTACTTTGTCTATTTTAAATCCATCCCTTATCAACTTCACCTTCTCCAAGGATTCCATAATGTAGTGACCCCAAAAAGGTGCCTCAAAAGTGCCTGAAATTGTAATTTCCATATATCTCAAAATCCATGGGTGATATCAAAAATATGACTTCATATTCCTGTTGAGGGGGGGGGGGGTCAAATTGAGTGGAAGATGGATCTAACCCTAATTTATGAGCAATCAATAAACAATTTTGATTTTCCAAAAATGCGATTTCCAGAGAGGTTTTTAAGGTCCCTGGCGTGACGCGCCAAGGGTGTGCCTCTGTGTATTATTTTTGTCCAGTTTTGACTTTGGTCAAAGACTTATAAGTGTTGGGCCTAACTATTCCCAAGAAAATATCTACACTTAGCTATTTTTTACCCTTATATCATTCTAAACATTTCCCAATACTTATTCAAACACAACCAAGTATTGTACTCCAAAACTCAAGTCTCAAAAACTCATCTGGATCTAAGGATTTCCTCTATAGCTTCAAGTCTCCATCTCCAATCTTCATCAAGTTTATCTCCAAAGCTAAGGTACGTGGGTTTCTTTCACCCATGATACCCAAGCTTTATTTTCTTACAAATTGTATGATTTAAAGTTGATTTACTCATGGCTCTTATGGATTGTAAAAATCACTGCACATTATGTTGGGGTCTATGAAATTGTGACTGTTTTACTATATTTTATGCTATGAATCTAAGATCTAATGTGAGATTTGATGAAGGATTTTGATATATATTGCTTGAAGGTGTTAGCAAGTATCTATTGATGGTTTTACATTGAATTTTCTAGTATAATAACACTCTTGAATTGCATAGTTTTACACTAGCACTACACACCCCCTAAGTGTTTGATAAAATGTTCGGTTATGATTTCTTGAGGAATTGAATGTCCTATACATGTGTTATGAGTTGAATGACTATAAGATAATGAAAGGATGATGGAATGATGATGAAATGATGATGAAAGAAGTATGTGTGTGTGTGTGCATATGATATTATCTCTACAGTGTTGGGGATGACCAAGCCTAGCTTGGGGGGTTGTAGGCCCGGGTAACCTTGTTGAGGGGTTGGTGCCTTGATCGCCTAGCTCAGGGGTGGTAGGCCTGGGTAACCTTGTTAGGGGTTAGTAACCATCAATCTTCTTTGGGGTCTGTACCCATCTAGCTTATTAGAGGGTTTGTACTCTATCAACCTTTTTAGGGAGTTTGTACTCCATCAACATCATGAAAGGGTTCGTACCTCATGCGCCTCTCCAAGGAGGTGGTAGGCCTTGGATTGCACTAAGAATGGTCACTCCTTACACTTATTTGATGATCCATATAAGTATGATTTACTACGAGCATCTTCCATGAATGCCATATTTCTTATATACTCATTTCCTATGCCTATGCATTTCAATTATGTTGCCATCACTTGTTGCATTGTATCCTACATACTTAGTATATTCTAACATACTAATGCATACTCTATGCCTACATGACGTCACCATGTAGAAACTGTTGCACCATTTGACCGTCCTCCTCCTCCACATGGCTAGTATTATTTATTCTCAAGATTGTTGGTGAGTCCTCTATTCCAGGGATGTTTCCTAAGATCACTTGCTATGTACTAAGACTATTTCACCGTTATTTATGTATTGACTATGAAGGTGAGCCCATTTTTTTTTGTTGTGGCCCTTTTCTATATAGTAGAGATGTTGTTGGACATATTATGTATCAAAGCTATGAGCCTTGACTCTCTTGTTTCTTAATGATATGATATGGAATTTTGCCATTAGCTTCAATTTCCTTATGTATGCTTATCTCTCATTGTCAGTATAGTTACTTCCGCGACCAGGGATGTGTAATGATATGCTATGAGGCTTGTTTGGGGTTCCTTCGGGTTCCACATTCGCTAGTCATATCTAGGCTCTAGGCTTGGGTCGTCACAAAGATGGTATTACAGCATTAGGTTGTTAGATCCTCAGAGTCCAACACACCATGTTGATTATATTTTTATTCGTGGTTGTGTTGTGTACCACAACTATGAGTAGGAGACTATGAGTCATTTTAGGAAATGTTTCGTTTATTCATATTCTATGTCATGATATAGAGTTGAAGTAAGTTTATCCGCCCTAGCAATTGTCCTTTGCTATGCAAGATTTTGCCTAACACAAGAGGAAGAGTAGCCCACACACCCGAGGAGCAACCGACCAATGGAGAGCTTCTCATTCTCCTACATCGGCTTCTTGGGTGAGAGACTTCATAAGGATGAATCCCCGGAATTCTACGGGTCTAATATGAGTGAGGACCCTCAAGAGTTCATTGATGAGGTCTACAAGATTTTTCTAGCATGGGTGTGAGGTAGAAGGATAAAGCAGAGTTGGCGGCCTACCAACTCAAAGGGGTGGCACATTGCCTAACACAAGAGGAAGAGTAGCCCACACACCCGAGGAGCAACTGACCAATGGAGAGCTTTGAGATGCTATCAACTTGCTTGCACAAGTAGTGGCTAATCAAGCCAATCAAGGGCCCCAAGCCCCTCATGCTCCTACATTGGCTTCTCGGGTGAGAGACTTCATAAAGATGAATCCCCAGAATTCTACGGGTCTATGTGAGTGATGACCCTCAAGAGTTCATTGATGAGGTCTACAAGATTTTTCTAGCAAGGGTGTGAGGTAGAAGGATAAAGCAGAGTTGGCGGCCTACCAACTCAAAGGGGTGGCACAAATATGGTACAATCAATGGAAGGAGGAAAAGAGAGTCAACAATATGGTTCTATGGGAAAAGTTCAAGGCGGACTTTCTTAATTGGTCTTTCCCTCTTGAGCTTAGGGAAGCCAAATTGGTTGAATTTATGAACTTGAGACAAGGGTCTATGAGTGTGAGGGAGTATGCCCTTAAGTTCACTCAACTTTCGAAGTTTGCTCCACACTTGGTTGTTGACCCAAGGTTGAGAATGAACAAGTTTGTGATGGATGTGTCCAATTTAGTGAGTGGAGAATGCTGGTCCGCTATGGTGATTGGTGATATGGATTTGTCCTGTTTGATGAACTATGCTGAACAAATGGAAGAGGAGAAATTGAGGAAGAGAAGGGGTCATGAGGCCAGGAGGGCTCGTTTTGAGGGTAAGTTCCAAAAGAGTGGCCGATTCCATCAAGGCCATGGGTCCTCTCATGCTTTTCAAAAGAAGGTTTCTAATGAATTTCCAAGGGCCTAAGGTTTTGGGGGTGTGGCTCTTAGTGATGTGTGTTCGAAGTGTGGTGAGGATCATGGTAGCCCATGCCTGAGGAATACTGGTGCTTGTTATGGTTGTGGTGAAATGGGGCATAAGGAGATAGATTGTCCTCCAAAATGTAACAAGTGTAAGGAGGTTCGTCCACAAGGTGCTAATGCGATTCCTTTGGGGTAAGTGGCCGATAAGATGGTGCCCCAAGTCACAATTAGTTTTATGCTTTGCATGGGAGGCAAGAGGTTGACGAGGTCCCCAATTTTGTTTCCATTATGTTGAAAATCTTTGACTTTGATGTGTATGCCTTGATTGATCCGGGTGCAAATCTATCTTTTGTTAACCCTTTGTTACCAAAAAGTTCCATGTTGAGCCCAAATTATTGCATGAGTCATACGAGGTTTCTACTCCTATTGGTGCATCTACTGTTGCTAGAAAACTCTATAGGATGACGAAATCAGCTCACTTCTACCGGTTAAGACCATATATAGGGCTGAAGAGTATTCTAGGTTAAACATCCATGAATTGGTGAGATTGCATGGGGTTCCTTTATCCATCATATCGGATCGTGGAGCTCAATTTACTTCTCATTTTTGGAGGTCGTTCCAAAGGGGTCTTGGTACAAAGGTTAAACTTAGAATGACCTTACACCCTCAAACGGATGGCCAAGCCGAAGTGACTATCCAAACCTTTGGGATATGCTTAGAGCTTGTGTATTGGAGCATAAGGGTAATTGCGATGATCATCTTCCATTGATTGAGTTTGCCTACAACAATAGCTATCATTCTAGCATCGATATGGCTCCATTTGAGGCTCTTTATGGTAGATGTTGTTGATCACCAGAAGTGGTATGAAATTGGTGAGGTGGCTATGTTGGGACAAGATATGGTTATGGAGCCTCTTGAGAAGTTTAGGATGATTAGGGCAAGGTTGAAGACAGCCCAAAGTCGCCAAAATCATATGTCGATGTGAGGAGGAGGGATCTTGAATTCAAAGTGGATAATTGGGTTTATTTGAAGGTGTCACTCATGAAGGGTGTGGTCTGGTTTGGTAACAAGGGCAAGTTGGGAACTAGATATATGGTCCCTTATAGGGTGATGAGAGGGATCCATAAGATGGCCTACAAATTGGATTTGCCTAGAGAAATGGCATTGGTTCATCCGGTCTTTGATGTGTCTATGTTGAGGAAATGTCTGGGTAATCCCAATGCTATTGTGACTCTTGATATTGTGGGGATATTCAAAGATAACTTGTCTTATGAAGTGGTTCCGGTTAAGATATTGGATAGGCAAGTGAAGAGATTGAGGAACAAGGATGTGGCTTCCGTTAAGGTCCTTTGGAGGAATCAACAAGTCGAAAATGCTACATGGGAGGCCAAAGCTGACATGCAAAAGCGATATCCTTATCTTTTCCACTCCACTCATGCCTAAGGTATCACTTTAAGTCCTCTATGTTGTTTTAATTCTAGGTTTAGCCCATGACATATGCATACATTCATATTTAATTCGACAATTTCATGATGATTTTACTCTTATGTTGAGATTTTTGAAATGATGTTTAAGTGCATTGTTGTATCCTTATGTAGGCTAAAATTTGTCATATTTACATCTCTCATATACGTCTCTTTAACATTGGGAGATAAACGTTCCCAAGGGGAAGATATTGTAACGACCCCAAAAAGTGCCTGAAAAGGTGCCTCGAAAGTGCACAATATTGAAATTACCATATATCACAAAATCCATGTGCGATATCAAAAATATGACTTCAAATTGAGTGGAAAATGGATCTAACCCTGATTTAAGGGCAATCGATTTGCAATTTTGATTTTCCAAAAATGCCATTTCCGGAAAGGTTTTCACGCCCTTATGAGCCAATGACGCGCCTCTGTGTATTTTTTTTCCAGTTTTGACTTCGATTCAAGACTTTTAAGTCTTGCATCTAAGTATTCTCAAACGTAAAATTACCTACACTTAGCCATTTTTTTACCCTCATATCATTCTAAACATTTTCCAATACTTATTCAAACACTTAGCCAAATATTCTACTCCTAAACTCAAGTCTCAAAAACTCATCCGGATCTAAGGATTTCCTCTCAAGCTTCAAGTCTCCATCTCCAATCTTCATCAAGTTAATCTCCAAAGCTAAGGTATGTAGGTTACTTTCATGGGTTCCTTTAACCCATGATGCTCAAGTTTTTATTTCTTACAAATTGCTTGGTTTAAAATTTATTTACTCATGGGTCTTATGGATTGTGAAAATCACAGTACCCTATGTTGGGGTTTATGAAATTGTATCTATTTTACTATGTTTTGTTCTATGAATCTATGATCTAGTGTGAGATTTGATGAAGGGTTTCGATATATATTGCTTGTGTGTGTTACCAAGTATTTACTAATGGTTTTATATTGAATTTTCTAGCATAATAACACTCTTGAATTTCATGGTTTTATAGTCACAGTACATATCCTGTAAGTGGTTAATAAAATGCCTGGTTATGGTTTCTTAAGGTAATGAATATCCTATGCATGCCTTATAAGTTGAATGACTCTATGATGAGAAAAACATTTGACTGTTTAAGCATGTTTTGAGCTATAAATCTATTATCTATTTGGAGATTTGATGAAGGGTTTCAATATATATTGCATGAAGATATTACCAAGTGTTGGTGAGTTTATTTAATTCAGGTTTTCTTGCATGAATACACTCTTGAATTGCATGATTTTACACTAGCATTACACACCCACCAAGTATTTGATAAAATGTACAATTTTTTGAGCTATTGATGATCCATTGAACGACCTATAACTTGAATAAAATTGTGATGATGAATGGAGTGTATATATGAGTTGTTATCATGCGACTTATCAATAGTGTTTCAAGTGATCGTACCAAAGATGAAGGGTATGTACGTCATACACCTTGTCGGGTGGTGGAAATCCTGTACTACCATACCTTATTCACCTTGTCGGGTGGTACCAATCCCATACTAACATAGATGAGGGGTATGTACCATATCCACCATGTCAGGTGGTGTAAATCCCATACTACCATAGATGAGGGTATGTACCTCATCCACCTTCTTGGGTGGTGGCAATCTTGTATAACCATAGATGAGAGGTAAGTACCTCATCCACCTTCTCGGGTGGTGGCAATCTCGTACTACCATAGATGAGGGTTATGTACCTTATCCACCTTCCAAGCGGGTGGCATGCCTTGGATTCCAAGTACTAAGTTGCTTGGTCTATGATAATGGTCTCTTCCTACATATGTAATATGTTTTGTCTAAGCATTTTTTACTTCAAGCATTGTTCATGTATGCTATGTTGCCAATATACTATCTCTCCCTTATGATTATATATTTCAATTATGTGGCCTATCTCTTCTTGCATTGAATCCTACATACTTAGTACATTCAAATATATTAACGCATACTCTGTGGCTACATGATGTTACCATGTAGGAACCAGAGTTCGACTCAATCATTTTCCTACATATGTCTAGTATTCCCTCTTCAAGCGAACTTGGTGAGTCCTCAACTCCGAGGATGATATTTATTTTTCCTATGTATGCAAAGACTCTCTTTATCTTATTGTATGCTTTTGACTATGAGGGTGAGCCTGGAAAGTTATCTTGGCCACCGATCAATTTTAAATTTAGAGGTGCTTTTGGAAAAGTTGTGCAATAATGCTATGAGCTTTGACCCTCTTGAATCTTGTATTATTTAAGCTATGAAAGATTCCATTTGTCCTTTTGCCCTTATTTGTGTCCTCTTATTGTTATTTAGTATATTTCGCGAGCAAGGGTATGTAATAAGAGGCTTATTTGGGGTGCCTTCGGGTTCCCTATTCATCGTGTCACGTCTAGGCCCTAGGCTTAGATCGTGACAAACTAGGTATTAGAGCATTAGGTTGTAATGGTCCTCGACAACCAACACACCATTTCGATTAGAGTCTTATTCATTGTTGTGAAGCACACCATGACTACGAGTAAGAGGCTATGAGACATTTTAGGAAATGTTACACTTTTTGTAGTGCGGTAGAGCTAGGTCTTCTGGGGCTTATTATTAATTCCTAACCGTTGCATTTCTGAATATGTCTCAGGCTACTTAGGATGGCGATATATCAAATATGGAGGTTCGCAATGCTTTGTGGGTGTTGGCCAAGGCCATGACCGCCTAACTCAACCGATTGATGGGTGCCCTTGAGATTTTGAAATGGTAATAGTGGAGAAAGAAAAGCCAAGAGAGCCCAAATTGGAGGTAGTAATCCATATGCCAAGCCCACAGTAATGGTGAACTCATCCAAGATGCCCAAGGTGTGGGAGGAATCATGATGACACATGTTTAAGGAACACCAGTGCATGCTATGGGTGTGGTGAGATTGGCCACAAGATAGTTGATTGTCCATATGTTTAAAAATGCTGTAACAATGGTCGACTTCAAGTACAAGGTGGCTGATCAAGAGGCTCATGGAGGTGATGGGGGGGGGGGGGGGGGCGGCAAAGCCTAGGTGCCAAAAATATGGGAAAGACCATGGTGTCCCATGTTTGAGGAAATCTAATTCATGCTTTGGTTGTGGGGTATTAGGGCACAAAGTTAGGGGTTGTCCTCATGCTCAACCTAAAGGTAGCGGTGATGGTCCTCAAGGTCATGGGATTAATACGAGCCAAGGAGGAAGGGAATGTTATCAAAGTGGTGCCCAATGGCACAATAAATTTTATGTTCTTCAAGGGAGGCAAGGAGGGGATGATGTGCGTGATGTTGCTACCAGTATGTTAAAATTTTCTTTTGACTTTGATAAGCATGCATTGATGGGTCGGGTTCCACTATTTCTTTCATCATTCCTTTTGTTGCGGCTTCATGTGTACCCTAAGTTGTTGTGTGAACATTTGGAGTCTACCCTATTAGTGAGTCTATTATTGCTAGGAAGGTCCACATGAATTGTTCCGTGGTTATATTGTATAGATCTTGTCTTGTGACTATGTTGAAGTAGATATGGTGGATTCTGATGTCATGCTTGAGGTGGATTAGTTGCATGAATATTATGTCTCCTTTATTTGTAGGACCCGTATAGTTAGATTCCAATTCCCTAATTAGCCCATTCATGAGTGGGAGAGTCATGATGTGGTGTTCAAGGGTAGATTCATTTCTTGTTTCAATCCCATAAGTTGATTTTAAGGGGAGTCTCTATCATCTCGTGAGGGTTAGGGACGTTGAGTCCAAAGTCTTTCCTATAGAGTCAGTTACGGTGATTAATGGGTTCCTTGATGTCTGTCCTAGTGAGCTTCCAGGGGTCCTTGCGTTGAAGGAGGATGGTTCCCTTGGAATGTATATTGATTACTGACAACTTATTAGGGTTACCATAAATAGTAAATATCCTCTATCCAGGATTGATGATCTATTTGACCAACTTCAAGGGGCTATTCACTTCTCTAAGATTGATCTTCGGTTCAAGTAATCATCAAGTAAAAGTGAGGGAGTGTGATCTTCCAAATACGAACTTCCGGACTAGGTATGGGCACTATGAATTTGTGGTTGTGTCCTTTGGGTTGACCAATACATCGATTATCTTCATGGATCTTATGAATAGGGCCTTTAAACCCTAGCTTGATTTGTTTGTGATAGTTTTCATTGATGATGTTTCGATCTATTCCCATAGTGAGAAGGAGCGTGTTAGGCATTTTAGGGTGGTGCTAAAAAATTGAGGGAAGAGAAGTTGTGTACTTAGCATGAGAAATGTGAGTTTTGGTTACAAAAGGTTGCCTTTCTAGATCATGTGGTGTCAGGGGATGATATTAAGGTGGATCCTAAAAAAGATGAAAGTGGTTAGAAATTGGCCTAGACCTTTGACTTCATTGGATATTAGGAGCTTTTGGGGCTTAGCGGGTTATTGTCGAAAGTTTGTGAATGGGTTTTCTTCTATTGCTTCGCCTATGACTATGTTGAGACAAAAGAAGGCTAAATTTGTGTGGACTGGTGAGTGTTGAAGGAGTTTCTAAACTTTGAAGGATAAATATGTCTCCGCTCCTATCTTGTCTTAACCGGAAGTGTTAGAAGGGTTTGTGGTGTATTATGACGCCTCAAGAATTGGTTTGGGTTGTGTATTGATGCAAAATGGTAAGGTGATGGCCTATGCTTCTAGACAACTTAAGGTGCATGAAAAGAATAATCCTACCCATGATCTTGAATTGGCCGTCGTGGTAATTACATTGGAAAATTTGGCATCATTATTTGTATGGGGTACATGTTGTTATGTTTACCGGTCATAATAGTATCCAATAAGTGCTCATTCCAAATTATCTCAACTTGAGACAAAGAAGATGATTAGAACTCCTTAAGGATCATGATATGATTGTGCATTATCATCTCGGTAAGGCTAATGTTGTGGCCTATGCTTTGATTAGGGTGTCTATGGGTAGCATAGTTCATGTTGATGATAGTGGTAAGGAGGTGGCTAGAGTGGCTAGATTGCGGTTTAGGTTGGTAGAGTTTGAGAATGGTGGTGTAGTTGTAACGACCCCAATAAGTGCTTGAAAATGTGCCTCAAAAGTGCCCGGAATTGTAATTTCCATATATCTCAATTTGTGTGTGATATCAAAAATTTGACTTCATATTCTTGTTTGGGGGGTTAAATTTATAGGAGCAAGGTTCTAACCCCAAATTTAGAGCGAACGATTCACAATTCAAAATTTTAAGATGTTGAATTCTAGAGGGCTTTCCGCGTTGCTGGCGCGACGTACCCCTGCCTATTTTCTGTTCATTTTTTTAACTCAGTCCAAGACTTTTAACTCTTGGGCCTAAGTGTTCCTATACATGAAAATACCTATACTTAGCCTTATTTCACCCTCATATCACCTAAGATACTGTCCAATACTCATTCAAACACTTTGTCTTATATTTCTCTCAAAATTCAAGTGCCAAAACCCTCTCCGGATCTTAAGGAATTCAACCAGGCTTCAAGTTTCCATTTTCAATCTTCTTCAAGGTTTCTTCAAAATATAAGGTATATGGGTTTCTTTCATGGGTTCCTTTCAACCATGATGCCTAAGCTTCCTTTCCTTGAAAATTGCATGATTTAAAATGGATTTACTCATGGATCTTATTTATTATGAAAATCACTGCACACTATGTTGGGGTCAATGAAATTATGACTGTTTTACTTTGTTTTGGGCTATAAATCTAAGATCTGTGGTAGGATGTGATGAAGGGTTTTGATGTATATTCCTTGAAGGTGTTGCCAAGTATCTATTGATGATTTTATATTAAATATTCTAATATGGTAACCCTCTTAAATTGCATGGTTTTACACTATCACTACACAAGCTCTATGTGTTTGATAAAATGTCCGGTTTATGATTTCTTGAAGAATTGTTGGTCTGATGCATGTATTATGAGTTGAATGGACACATGATGATGTAAGGGATGTATATATGTGTGCTTAAAACATGCAAAGCACCTATGGTATTGCAATTGAATTGTTAGGCTCTCACATTGTTATGTTCTTGGGAATTGTAAATGAGTAATTGGGTTCTTATGCTAAGGTTTATGCTCTTGTAAATTTTGAAGCCTACTAGAAGGGGTTGTGAACTATGTTATATGCTTTACCTTCTATTGCAAGGCCAATTTCTACATGTAGGAGTTATGAACTATGTTATACACCTTACCCTCATATACGAATCAATGCTATTCATTTACTCATATCCACACGTAGGGGTTATGAACTATGTGGTACTCCTTACCCTCGTGTATAGTTTGAGTTTATGCTAGATACACACATGTAGGGGTTATTACCTATGCTACCTTTACCGTCATCTACATGTAGGAGTTATGAACTATGATATGCTCCTTACCCTCGTGTTTGGTTTGGGGTTATGCAACATACTCATATGAAGGGGTTATGAACTATGTGGTATGCCTCACACTCATATGCACATATGTAGGGGTTATGACCTATGATACCTTCTACCCTCATGTGCTATTCATTGTCCCTTGGTTACATGTAGGGGTTATGAACTATGTTACCCATTACATACTAGAATGGGTTATGTCTCATGCTATATCCCTCACCCTCTAGTACAAGGTATTTGGGTGATCTAATCATGTCACCTTAATATGTTAAGCAAGTTATGCAAGTATGATTATTTTCAAGCATGCTTTACTACAAGCATTGTTCATGCATGCCATGTTGCTAATATACTATCTCTTGCTATGATTATGCATTTTGATTATGAGGCCTATCTTTTGTTGCATTGCATCCCACATACTTATTATATTCCAGCTTACTAATGCATACCCTATGCTTACATGATATCACCATGTAGGAACCGGAGCCCCGCTTGAGCATCTCCACCCACGTGGCTAGTACAGTTTCAGTCAAGCTTGTTGGTGAGTCCTCTATTCCGGGGACGTTGTGTAAGATCTTATGCTATGTTCTTAGACTGTATTTCTTTTATATATGTATGGACTATGGTGACCCCGAATGCTTATCTTAGCCCCCACTAAGTATCTATGTTTAGAGGTGTTGTTGGATAAGATATGTATTGTATTGATCTTTGACTCATCTATGTTATGTAAGTACTATTCTCTCTTTCTCTCTCGCTCCCTTAGTCCCATTTCCCCTTACTTATGCTTATCTTTTGTTATCATTTTAAATTTCTTCAGCAACCAAGGATGTGTAATGATATGCTACGAGGCTTGTTTAGGGATCCTTCGAGTTCCCCAGTCGCCGGTCATGTCTAGGCCCTTGGCTTGGGTCGTGACAAAGATTGTGTCTGAGTACTAGGTTGTTAGCTCCTCGAAGTCCAACACACCACATTGATTAGGGTATTATTCATGGTTGTTTTGTGCACCACAACTATGAGTAGGAGGCTATGAGACATTTTAGGAGATGGTTCCTTTCTTCATGTTCTAAGTCGTGCTATAGAGTTGATATAAGTCTCTCCCCCCTAACAATTGTTCTTTTCCATGCTAATTGATCATGCCTAACATAAGAGGAAGAAGAACCCGCTCTCCCAAGAGACATTCAACTCATGATAAGCTCTGAGATGCTTTCACCTTTCTAGTCAAAGATATGGCCCATCAAGTTAAACAAGGGGCCCAATCCCCTTATGCTCCTACACCGGCTTCTTGGGTGAGAGACTTCATGAGAATGTATCCCCTAGATTTCTATGGGTCAAAGGTAGATTAGGAACCTCAAGAGTTCATTGATGAGGTTTATAAGATATTGGCTATATTGAGTGTGGGGGAGTATACCCTCAAGTTCAACCAACTCTCTAAGTATGCTCCTCACTTAGTTGCCGACCCAAGGTCTAGAATAAACAAGTTCGTGGTGGGTGTCTCTGATTTAGTAAGTGAAGAATGTTGTCAGCTGTGTTGATTAATGATATGGATTTATCCCCCCCTCATGATTTATGCCGAACTAATGGAGGGGGAGAAGTTTAGGAAGAAGAGGAGTGGAAAGTCCAAAGAGCTCGGTTTGAGGATGACCAGTTCCAACAAGGTATCGAGTTTCAAGGCCAAGGGTCTTATAGTGCTCCAAACAAGAGGCTTTCTACAGGAGGAGTGGATAGGCCAAGGTTCCAAGGAGTTAATGGCGGAATGAGTTTTCCTGAAACGACCCCAAAAAGTGTGCAAAAATGTGCCTTGGATGTGCTCGGAATCGTAATTTCCTTATATATAAAAATCTATTTGTTTTTTCAGAAATCTAACTTCACATTATTGTTTAGGAGGTCAAATTGAGTGGGAATGGGTCTATCCCAAATGTTAGAGTAACCATATCAATATTCGAAAATCACAAAAACGCAATTTAGGAGGGCCAATTTTGAAGGGGCATATCTCTTAGCACATAAAGAATTGGGTAGACTACAAACTATTAAATTAAATCTCTTTGAATTAACTTTCCTATGCACTTGATTTCACCTCATCGAATGAAGGAGTTATTCCCATTTTTATGGAACACGTTTGTGCAGAAAATGCAATTCTAGTGAGCAGTCCATTTTGTTACTATTTTTTCTTGACTTCAGTCCAAGACTTTTTTTAAGTCTTGGGCCTAAGGGTTTCCACACATGAAAATACATGTACTTAGATTTATTTCACCCTCATATCATCCTAAATATTCACTAATACTCACCAAAACGTGTAGCCAAATAGTTACTCCTAAATTCAAGTCCCAAAACTCAAGACCAATCTTGAGGATTTCATCAAGGATTTCACTCAAGCTTCATGTCTCCATTAAAGTCTTCTTCAAAGTTTCCCCAAAAGCTAAGGTATGTAGTGCTGAACCATTGGGTCCTTCCACCCATGGTGCCTAAACTCTCTTTTTACTAATATTGTATAATTTAATGTAGATTTTACATATGGGTCTTGTATATTGAGAAATTTACCGCATTAATGATTTATGTTCATGAAAGTATTGTAGTTTTAGCATGTTTTGAGCTCTAGATCTTGGATTTAATGTTGGATTTTATGAGGCATTTTGATGTGAATGTCTTGAGAGTATTGTAAGGTGTTGATTGATGATTTTACCATTGATTTTGTTTCATGAATTCATCTCTAAGTTGCATGGTCTTTTACCCCCATTACACACTCGCCAAGTGCTTGATCAAATATCCAGTTATGGGTTTTTGAGGAATTGAAGGTCCTAAGCATAAGATATGATATGAATGATGTTATGATGATGAAATGAGCTTATGTATATGATTATTCCTATATGAAGTATTGAATTAGAGCCTATGATGAATCCTATGTAAAAGTGTTACACTAGACCATATGATGAATCCTATATAAAATGTAGAACTTGACGATGCCCTATCCTGCTGGGGGGGGGGGTCTAAGCATCCGAATAAACTAGTGAAGTGTTTGTTCTTCTCCACCTAGTGATGGGGCAGCATCATTACTAACCTAGATGGGGGTCAGTACTTGTCAACTTAGATGAGGGTTAGTACTCATCCACCTATGTGTTGAGGCGGTATCATCACTAACCTAGATGGAGTTTAGTACTCAGCAACCTAGATAAGGGTTAGTACTCATCAACCTTGGTGATGGGACAGCATTATCACCAACCTAGATGAGGTTTAGTACTCATCCACTTAAGTGATGGGGCAGCATCATCAATAACCTACCAAAGGGTTGTACTTTGGATAGTTAGTTTGGTCTCTTCTACACATATGATATCCTATATGAGCATAAGTTACTTAAATAAGTTTTACATTAAGCAATGATCATACATGTCATATTGTTATACTATACTGATTGCCTAATGTATGCATTTTGATTATGATGTTTATCTATTATTGTATTGCATCCCACATATTTAGTACATTCAAATGTACTAATGCATACTCTTCCCTAAATGATATCACCATGTAAGGATCGAAGATCCTATTGATTCTTCTTATGGCTAGATGGATTGTTCAAGTTAGCCTTTGGTGAGCCCTCCATTCCAGGGACAAGGGCTATTCTCTCACACTATGTATTAATATTCTCCTTACTTTATTTTATACTTATGAATATAAGGGTGAGCCCGGTTATATGTCTTGGCCCCTGCCCTTTTTATATAGTAGAGGTGTTGTTGGACAAAGTTATATATTTATGCTATGAGTTGATTCTATTATCTCTTGACTCCATTTTACGAAAGTTCTCCCTTAGTCCTTTTTGTTCTTATTTCAATTCTTCAAATGTCATTTAATTGCTTTCATGACCAAGGATGCATAATGATATGTTATGAGGCTTATCTGGGGTTTCTTCGAGTTCCCTATTCGCCAGTTACATCTAGCCCCTAGGATTCGGTCACGAGATTTCCAAAATGCCCACAATATGAAAGGCATCATCATTACAAATGCTTAAAGAATTAAAGAGAGTGTTACAGGTGTGGGATAGTAGGTTACAAGCTTTTTGATTGACCTTATGTTTGTAACAAGGGCAAGGAGGGTCTTCATCAAGGTCAAGGTGGTCATGTGAATCTAGAGGCCCAAGGTTGGTATATTGATCAAGGAGGTGCTCCAAGACGTATTCGTTTCTATGCTCTTCAAAAGAGGCACTGGGTGGATGAAGCACCCGATGTTGCTACCGGTATGTTGAAGTTTCTTTTTGTTGCTAGTGGGCTTCATGTGTGTTCCGGATGGTTATGTGGACTCTTGGTGTCTATCCCATATGTGAGTCTATTGTTGCTAAAATGTTTTATGGAAATTGTTCCATGGTTATGTTGCATGTAGGTCTTGGCTTGTGGTTTTGTTGGATTAGATGTGGCAGATTTTGATGATTATACTTGGGATGGATTAATTGCATGCATATTGTGTCTCCATTGATTGTATGGACCATAGAGTTAGATTCCAATTCCATAATAACCCGTCTTTGTGTGGTAGTGGAGGTGTAAGTCCATTTCTCTTTTTAGGGTATAATTGATCTCCAAGGGATTGCATTTATCATCTTGTAAGAGTTAGGGATGTTGAGTATATGTTAGTTCTATTGAGTTATTTCCAGTGACCAATGAGCTATTGAATGCCCTTCCCGGTATGTTGAATTTGAGGAGGTAAGCTTTCTTGTTAATTATGGAAAGTGGAGACCTTTGGGTGGCAAGGAGGTGGTTGAAGGAGTCTAGTTAAATAAGTCTTTGATTTCCATTTTTATAGAGTTGGAGGTCTTAGTGAGGGATGGTTGAGTGGAGGTTGCCTCACAAGGGGTAGATGGTGGTTCATGGTACTAAGTGGACTAGGTGTGGTAAAGGTTGACAAATGTGTTTTGGTCATGAGTCCTTGTAGAGTGTTGAGGATGATTGGTAAGATTGCATATGAATTGGAGTTGCCTATGAATGTTGATGTGGCTCATCTGGTACTTCATGCTTCTAGGTTGAGGGGATGTGATAGTGACTCTAGTTCTGTAGAACTGTTTGAGGTTGTGGGTATTGAGGAGGATAAGTTGGCCTAGGAGAAAGTTCCAGTAGAGGTATTGGATGGAAGGGTGGAAAAGTTGATGGATAAGGATATGGTGTTCGTTAAAGCTCTTTGGAAGGTTCGTCTAGTCGAAAGAGTCTCTCGGGGAGTGGGCATGGAGAAATAATACCTGTATCTCTTTCAATTCTATTCAAGCTTATGATGACATGTCAAGTCTTTTCATGATTCAAAGCCTTATGTTTCATCCCCTATGTCAATTGCATGCATCCATTTTTATGTGGACAAGTTCATGACGATTTTGATACTTATGTTGATGTTTTGAAAATGGTGTTTTCAATGTATTGTTGCATTCTTGTTGGGGCTAATTTGTTCATGATTACTCTTCTCATATACGTTTCTTTGACATTGGAGGATGAATGTTCCATGGGGGATATATTGTAACGACTCCAAAAAGTGCCCGAAAGTATGCCTTGGAAGTGCTCAGAATTGTAATTTTCATATATCTCAAAATTCATTCATGATATCAAAAATCCGACTTTATATTCTTGTTCAGGGGTGAAATCTTGGGAAAAAAATGTCTAACCCAGATTTTAGAATGAACGATTTGCAATTTCAAATTTCAAGATGTCGAATTCCAGAGGGCTTTCCGCATTGCTAGCCCGACATGCCCCTGGCTATTTTCTGTTTATTGTTTTAAACTCAGTCCAAGACTTTTAAATCTTGGGTGTAAGTATTCCCATACGTGAAAATATCTATAGTTAGCGTTATTTCACCCTGATATCACCCAATACATTTCTCAATACTCATTCAAACACTTAGTCTTATATTTCTCTCAAAATTCAAGTGCCAAAACTCTCTCCAGATCTTAAGGAATTCAACCAAGCTTCAAGTGTCCATCTCCATTCTTCTTCAAAAGCTAAGGTATCTGGGTTTCTTTCATGGGTTTCTTTCACCCCTGATGCCCAAGCTTTCTTTTTGTGAAAATTGCATGATTTAAAATGGATTTACTCATGGGTCTTATTTATTATGAAAATCACTGCACACTATGTTGGAGTTTATGAAATTGTGACTGTTTTACTATGTTTTCGGCTATGAATCTAAGATCTATTATGGGATTTGATAAATGGTTTTGATGTATATTGCTTGAGGGTGTTACCAAGTATCTATTGATGATTTTACATTGAATTTTCTAGCATGATAACCATCTTGAATTGCATGGTTTTACACTACCACTACACACCCTCTATGTGTTTGATAAAATATCTAGTTTTTGACTTCTTGAGGAATTGATGGTCCGATGCAAGTTTTTTGAGTTTAATGTCTATATGATGATGAATAAGATGTATATATGTGTGTCTAATACATGTAAAACACCTATGCTATTGGAAGTGAATTTGCTCACATGTTGTTATGTTCTTGGGAATTGTTGATGAGTTATTGGGTTCTTATGCTATGGTTTATGCTCTTGTCAATAGTGAAGCCTACTAGAAGGGGTTATGAACTATGTTGTATGCTTTACCCTCTTGTGCAGGGCCAATTTCTACATGTAGGGGTCATGAACTATGTTGTACACCTTACCCTCATGTATGAATCAATGCTACTCATTTACTCATATCTACATGTAGGGGTTATGAACTATGTGGTACTCCTTACCTTGTGTATGAATTGAGGTTATGCTAGGTACACACATCTAGGGGTTATGACCTATGCTATCTTTACCCTCATGTGCTACTCAATTACTCATTTCTACATGTAGGAAATTATGAACTATGATGTACTCCTTACCCTCATGTATGATTTTGGGTTATGAACTATATGGTATGACTCACCTCATATGCACACATGTAGGGGTTATGACCTATGCTACCTTCTACCCTCATGGGCTATTCAGTATCTCTTTTTTACATGGAAGGGTTATGAACTATGCTTTCTCTTTACCCTCATGTACTACCCTTTACCTACTAGAAGGGGTTATGAATCATGTTATATCCCTCACCCTCTAATACTAGGTATTTGCATAATCTAATCATGTAACCTTATTATGTTAAGCAAGTTATGTAAGTATGATTATTTTCAAGTATGCTTTACTACAAACATTGTTCATGCATGCCATATTGGTAATATACTATCTCTTGCTATGATTATGGATTTTGATTATGTCGCCTATCTCTTATTGTATTGTTTCCCACATATTTAGTACATTCCAATGTACTATTACATACTCTATGCCTACATGATATCACCATATAGGAACCGGAGCCTCGCTTGAGCATCTCCACCCACTTGGCTAATACGGTTTCACTCAAGCTTGTTGGTGAGTCCTCCATTGTGGGGACATTACTTATGATCTTATACTATTTTCTAAGACTATCTTGTTTTATGTATGTATTGACTATGTGGGTGAGCCCGGTTTCTTGTCTTGGTTCCCGCTAAGTATCTATGTTTAGAGATGTTGTTGGATAAGTTATGTATTATGCTTAAGCTTTGACCCATTTATGTTATTTAAGTACTATTCTCTCTTTCTCCGTTGCTCCCTTAGTCCCATTTCCCCTTGTTTATGCTTATCTCTTATTATTATTTTAAATCGCTTCCGCAACCATGAATGTGTAATGATATGCTATGAGGCTTGTTTGGAGTTCTTTCGTGTTCCCAATTCTTTAGTCACGTCTAGGCCCTAGGCTTGGATTGTGACAGTAGTGGTGGTTGATGGTTCTAAATCTTCATTGGTTAAGGACGTAAAGGTATAACAAGATCTTGACGCCGCCTTGTTAGAGTTTAAGGCCTTGGTGAGAGATTGTATGGTGGAGGTTTTCTCCTAATTGGGAGATGGTGCCCTTAGGGTCCAAAGTAGATTGTGTGTGTCGTATGTTAAACACTCGAGGAGGTTGATTTGAGATGAGGCCCTTTATGGTAGATGATATAGATCACCGGTTGGATGATTTGAAGTGGGAGAGTTGACCTTATTAGGCTCGGATTTGGTGATGGAGGCCTTAGAGAAAATGAAGTTGATTAGAGAAAGGTTGAAAACAACCCAAAGTCATCAAAAGTCCTATGCCAATGTGAGGAGAAAGGATCTCACATTTAAGGTTGGTGATTTGGTCTATTTGAAGGTTTTACTCGTGAAGGATATGGTTCATTTTGGTAAAAAGGGTAAATTAAGTCCAAGATTTGTGGGCCCTTATAGGGTGTTGAGGAAGATTGGCAAGGTGGCCTATGTATTTTGCCTAGTGAAATGGACTTGGTTCATCCAGTCTTCCATGTGTCTATGTTGATGAAGTGTGCAGGTGACCCTAATGATATTGTGCCATTGGATGTTATGGGTGTTGTTGAAGATGACTTGACTTATGAAGAGGTTCCAGAAGAAATTTTCGATAGTCTAGTGAAGAGGTTAAGGGACAAGGATGTAGCTTCCATTAAGATCATTTGGAGGAATCCACAAGTTGAAAGTGCCACAGGGTTAGTCAAAGCGGACATGCCCTGTCTCTTCCATTCTACTCAAGCCTAAAGTACTAATCTAAGTCATCCATGTGATTTCAAGTCTTAAGTTTCAGCCCTCATGTTATTTGCGTACATTCATTTTTAGATTGATAAGTTCATGGTGATTTTGACACTTATTTTAAAATTTTTGAAATGATGTTTAAGTGCATTATTGCATTCTTGTGTGAGCTGAAATTATCTTGTTTACTTCTCTTATATATGTTTCTTTGACATTCAGGGACAAATGTCCCCAACGGGGAGATATTAAAACGACCCCAAAAATTCTAGAAAATGTGTCTCGGAAATGCCCATTATCATAATTTCCATATATCTCAGAATTCGTGTGAGATATCGAAAATTTGAGTTAGTATTCTTGTTCAGGGGGCAACAGTGATGGGAAATTGTTCTAATCCTGATTTTAGAGCAACCCTAGCAAAATTTTGTTTTCCAAATTTTTGCCAAAACAGTAAGGGTTCGTGCCCGCACGGACTAGTGTATTTTTGTTGTCAGGTTTTTTTAATTTGGCCTAATGCCTTAAGGTCTTGGGCCTAAGCCTTTCCATGCGTAAAAACACCAATACTTAGTCATTTTTCAACCTTAAATCATATGAGACATTTGCCAAAACCTTCTCTAACACTTAGACAAATATTTCACTCAAACTTCTAGTGCCCAATCTCAATCCAGATCTAAGGGTTTCATTCAAGCTTCAAGTTCTCAATCAAATCTTCATCATGGAATTCGCCAAAGTTGAGGTATATGGGTTTCAACCAATGGATCCTTTCAACCATGGTTCCCAACATTCCTTTTTACATATATTGTATGTTTTTAAGTTGATTTACTTATGGGTCTTACTTATTATGAATTTGACTATTATTTATCTTGGGGTTTCATAATAGTCTGACTATTTAAGCATGTTTTGAATTATAAATCTATGATCTATTTGGAGATTTGATGGAGGATTTTAATGTATATTGCATGATGGTATTACCAAGTGTTGGTGGGTTGATATACTTTAAGTTTTCTTGCATGAATACACTCTTGAATTGCATGGTTTTACAGTAGCATCATACACCCACTAAGTGTTTGATAAAATGTCTGGGTTTCTTATTCTTGAGCTATTGATGATCCATTGCATGACCACTGACTTGAATGGCTTTATGATGATGAAAGGAGTATATATATGAGTTGTTATCATGGAAGGTATCTATAGTGTAGCAAGTGGCCATACCAAAGATGATGCATATGTACCTTATCCACCTTGTCGGGTGGTGCCAATCCCGTACTACCATAGATGAGGGGTATATACCTCATCCACCTTCCAAGTGGGTGGAATGCCTTGGATTCCAAGTATTAAGTTGCTTGGTCTATGGTAATGGTCTCTTCCTACACATGTAATATGTTCTATATAAGCATGTTTTACTTCAAGTTTTGTTCATGCATGTCATGTTACTAATATACTATCTCTTGCTTACGATCAGGCATTTCAATTATGTGTCCTATCTCTTTTTGCATTACATCCTACATACTTAGTACAATCAAACGTACTAACACATACTCTATGCCTACATGATGTTAACTTGTAAGAACTGGAGCTCCACTCGATTATTTTTCTCCATGTGGCTAGTACTATCTCTTCAAGTGAGCTTCGTGAGTCCTCTACTCCGAGGACGATATCATTTGTTCCTATGTATGCAAAGACTCTCTTTATCTTATTGTATGTTTTTGACTATGAGGGTGAGCCTGAAAAGTTTAATTGGCCCCCACTCATTTCTAAGTTTAGAGGTGTTGTTAGACAAGTTATAAAATAATTCTATGAGCTTTGACTCTCTGGACTCTTGTATGTCTTAAGATATGAAAGATTCCCCTCCCCTAGTCCCTTTTTCCTTATTTCTATCCTCTTATTGTTGTTTAATTGCTTCTGCGTCCAAGGATGTGTAATGGTATATTAAGACGCTAGTTTGGGGTACCTTCGGGATCCCCATTCGTCGTGTCACGTCTAGGCCCTAGTCTTGGGTCGTGAAAAGGATGAATAATGAGCCTCCTTCAAAGTCAACTCTTTCAGGTCATCGACATTAGACACACATAACCTACCTTGGTACTTAAGGGTACCTTTCCCCCTTGGGAGGAAACCTCCACTTTACGATCCTTCCCCAAGGTCTTCAACTGTTGCAAGGTGGGATCAAGATCTTGTTTTGACTTGACTTGCTCAATCAAAGAAGATTTAGAACCATCAACAACCACCACACCACCATTTTCAACCTCATCTAACCTAACCCTCAACCTGGCCAACCGGTGAACTTCTCTTGCAACTCCCTTACCACCATCATCAATATGAGCTAGGATACCCATAGACACTATACTTAGAGCATAAGTCATAACATTAGCTTTGTCGGGATGATAATGAACACTTATATCATAATCTAGAAAGATCTCTAACTACCTTCCTTGTATCAAGTTAAGATCTTTTTGGGTGAACACACATTGGAGACTCTTCTGGTAGGTAAACGAAAAAACATGAACACCATACAAGTAGTGACACCAAAATTTCAAAGGAAACACCACAACTGCCAATTCAAGATTACGGGTGGGATAGTGTCACTCATGCACCTTAAGTCACCTAAAGGAATATGCTATCATCTTGCCATTTTGCATCAAAACACACCCCAAACCTAAGTTTGAGGCATCACAATAAACCACAAACCCTTCCAGCCCTTCTGGTAGAGCCAAGATAGGAGCGGAGACAAGCTTATCTTTCAAAGTTTGAAAACTCTTTCATATTCATCGGTCCACACAAATTTTGCTTTCTTTTGGGTCAACTTTGTTTTAGGAGAAGCAATAGACGAAAAGCCATTCACAAACCTTCGGTAGTAACCCGCCAAACCCAAGAAACTCCTAATATCTCACGGATAAAGGGTCTAGGCCAATTTCTTATCACCTCCATCTTCTTACCATCCAACTTAATGCCATCACCCGACACCATATGCCCTATAAAAGAAACCCATTTCAATAAAATTTCACACTTTTCATATTTAACAAAAAACCTCTGATCCCTCAAGATTTGCAACACTACCCTTAAGTGGTTCATGTGCTCTGCCTTACTCAAATAATAAATCAATATATCATTAATAAAGACCACCACAAACATTTCAAGGTAAGGTTTAAAGGCCCTATTCATGAGATCCACAAATATAGTCGGTGTATTAGTCAACTCAAAAGACATAACCACAAACTCAAAGTGCCTATACCTAGTCTGAAAAGCCATCTTGGGAATATCACACTCCCTCACCTTCACTTGGTGGTATCCGGACTGAAGATCAATCTTACAAAAGTGACTAGCCCTTTGTAGATGATCAAAAAAGGTCATTAATCCTTGGTAGAGGGTACTTGTTCTTTATTGTAACCATATTATGTTGCCAGTAATAAATGCACATTCTAAGGGAACCATCTTTTTTCTTTACAAACAACACCGGTACACCCCAAGGTGACTTACTAGGACTTATGAAACCCTTTTCCAACGAATCTCTCAATTGATTGTTCAACTCCTTCAATTCGGCCTGGGCCATATGGTAAGGGGGAATGGAACTGGGGTTCATATCGAGAAGTAGGTCTATACCAAAGTCTATTTCCCTTTCAGGAGAAACACCGGGACGGGAAAGACATCAAGAAACTTATTGACCACCAGAACCGACTCAATAGGAAGGACTTTGGACTGAACATCTCGAACCCTCATAAGATGCTAAAGGCTAACCTTAGAAATCAACTTTTGAGCTTTAAGACAAGAAATGAATCTACCCTTGACCACCACATCACGAATTTCCCACTGAAGGACAGGCTCATTAGGGAATTGAAATTTAACCTTACGAGTTCTACAATCAATGAGGGCATAATATACTTGTAACCAATTTCTATAGACTCTTTTGGCAACAATGAACTCACCAATGGGGGTAGACACTTTATAAGGTTCACACAATAATTCGGGATTCACATGAAGTTTATTTAGCAAAAAAAAAAGAAGTAATGAAAGAAAGAGTGGCACCCGGATCTATCAATGCATACATATTATGATAAAAACCTTTAACAGACTGATGAAGACATTGGGCACCTCATCCACCCTATACCTTCTTTGGTGAGCATAGAACATATTTTGCCTTGGAGCAGCCCCTTGTTAGCCTCCCTTTGCCCTTAGACCTGCATTAGTATCTTGGCCTTGAGTATAACCATCTCTACATTTGTTTTGAGAATGAGGACAATCAACAACCTTTTGACCCACGTCACCACTTCCATAGCAAGCATTAGAGTTTTTCAAACATGGGCCACTATGGTTTCTACCATATCTTTAGAAATTAGGATTAGACACTCCACCATCACCACCTTGGAACCTTAGATTATCATTAGTAAATCTCTTATTAGAAGCATTGGAAGACACTTGGCCTTGGAACTTGTAGCCTTGAGGAAACTGGCCAAACTTTGACCTTGGAAACCACCCTCAAATCGAACCTTCATGGACTCACCACTTCTTCTCTTTCTAAGCTTTCCCCCCTCTAGTTTCTCGGCATAATTCATGAGAAAAGACAAATATATATCAATCACTAGAATGGCGGTACGACACTCTTGTTTAACCTAGTCAGACACTCCCAACACAAATTTGTTCACTCTAACTCTAGGGTCGGCCACCAAATGTGGAGCATAATTGGAAAGCTTGTTGAACTTGAGGGAAAACTCCCTTACTCTCATGGAACCTTGCTTAAGGTTCATAAACTCCATCATCTTATCCTTTATTATCTCGATAAGGAAGAACTGGTTGAGGAATGCGACTTTGAACTCCTCCTAAGTTATCGCATCATTATTTCTCCTCTCCGATTTCTATTGGATGAACATAATTAGGGCCAAACCTTTGAGTTGGTAGGTCGCAAACACTTCTTTATCCTCCAAATTGACCCCCACAATAAATGTCACTTTATACATTTCATTGATGAACTCTTGGGGATCCTCTTTCGTCTTGGATCCATGGAATTCCGATAGGTTCATTCTTGTGAAATCCCTCACCATAGAGGATAGAGTGGGAGAATGTGGGGATTGGGCCCCTTTGTTCATTTGATTAGTCACAACACAGGCTAACATTGTGAGGACATCTCAAAACTCTCCTTGGGATACCCCTCTACCTTGAGGAACTTGTGGAGCGGTAGTGGCTAGTGACTCCTTAGGTGTGCAGGCTCCCCATAGCCTTCTTTTTGGTATTGACATGACCTAGAAGAGCAAAGAGAATTCATTAGGGGGAAATCCTTATTTTTTACATATAAAGCACTAGATGATGAAGAAGGGAAACATTTCCTACAACACCTCACGACTTCATATTCATAGTTGTGCCATGCTTCATAACCATCAATAAGACTCTAATCGATGTGGTGTGTTAGATTTTCGTGGACCATTAGCAACTTAGTGCTCTGGTACCAAGTTAGTCATGACTTAACCCTAGGGGCTAGACGTGACAGAGTGAATGGGAACCCGAAGGAACCCCAAACAAGCCTCTTAGCATATCAATCACACTTCCTTTGTCGCTGGGGCAAAATAAACATTTCAAGATAAAATAAAAAGGGAAAATGGGACTAAGAGAAGTCTTTGATAATCAGAAAAACAATAAAGAGTAAAGCTCATAGCATAAATACATCATAGTATCCAACAACACCTCTAACTTGGAACGGAGCAGGGGCCAAAACACTTTCCGGGCTCACCCACATAATAGTAAGTATTCAACATAAGAAGTCTTAATATAGCAGAGTAATGTAGATATTTTCCTCGGACTTGAGGACTCACCAATGCTTTTCTCTGAATTACCAAGCTAGCCACGTGGAGGAGTATGATAAAAAGGAACTCTAGTCCCTGCATGGTAATATCATATAGTCATAGAGTAGGCATTAGTATATTTGAATGTACTAAGTATGCGGGGTACAATGTAACAAAGACATATGCAAATATACTAAAAATGAATTATCATAAGCATTGGATATGTAATCTCAATGTGGCATGCATGATCAATACTTGTAATAAGACTTGCTTGTAAATCAATCAACTTGCATAATATACCATACATATGTGGGAAGAGACCTTAACCAACACGAGTAAGACCAAGCGAGCGACAACTTAGAATCTTGATGATTACCCCTCATTGGTACAGAGGTGGTCTATTTACAAAGGTTAACCAAACTTCATCTTGTGGGAACATGACCTATTTCATATGAAGTAACCCTCTTTACTGCAACATGACCCATTTCAGAAAGGATTTGATGATAAAGTGCACTAGATGGATCAACTAGAATAGCAATGGCAAGGTATAATCCTGTGTTGGCATATAGTTTAAGGAAAGGAGTATGGACCCTTGAAGATAGTCCACGCCGACATCCCATCCATAGGGACTAAGACTAATTCCATGGAATACTTGAAATAATCATACTTTAATCACAACAAGAATAGCTTGTAAGAACATGATTTGAGTATCTCATAAACATGCTTGACCTCTAATGGTGAGCCTAACTTGAACATGAGAGTAGAAAATAATAGTACATGAACCCTTACTTTAACATGAATGGCCCACATGAGGTAAAAATTATGAAATAGGACTTAACTTGATACTTGTAAAATCATAAATACTTTTCATGAATTCAATAAAGCTTGAAAGCCCTTAATTATCACTAAATCACTTGACATATAAATCATGTAATACATCATCAATAACTTGAGGATTCTTGTCAAGACATTTTATCAAACACAAGGTGGGTTTATGATACTTATTCAAAATCATACAATTCAAGAATCAACAAAGATGAATAAACTCAATGCAATTCAACCCACCAACTGTAGTAAAACCCTCATATTGCATACCTTGAAATCCATCATCAGTGCTCATGAGGGTTCATAGTTTCATAGTTAAAAACATGCATAGTCTCAATAGACATAATTAATTCTTAGAGTAAACTTGAAATAGATATCTATGCATAATCAATCAATACTTGATAAAACCCCAACATGACTTATATTCATATTTCATAATAAAAGATACTTATAGGTAATACAACTTGAAAACATGTGATTTTCATGAAAAGCGAAGGTTGGGCTCTATGGGTGAAAGGACCCATGGATGAATACCCATATACCTTAAACCTTGAATTTCTTGAAATGAACTTGAAGTAGACTTAGAGCTTGAAATGAGTCCTACAGTCCTAGAATTAATCTTGAAATCCATAGATTTGAATTAGATAATGGATAGAATCTTAGAGAGGTTTTAGAGAGGGCTTTAGTGAGTTATTGAGTTGAAAAATGGCTAAGTTTGGGTGATTTCACGTTTAAGTGGGCATGGGACTATAACCGTAATGCCTTTGGGCGAATTAAGAAAACTAAGGAAAATAATACACTAGTCTGCGTCCCTAGAATGACATAGACCTATCGCGCCTAAAAAATACACTACTCCATGCCCCTGGCGCATCGTATCCAAGGCATGGAAAACCACTAGAATCGTAAAATGAGCTAAACTTATTTTTTGCTATGGGTCTACTATAATCTGGGTTATACCTATTTCCCTTTGAAATTTTCCCCTTGACTGAGAATATAAAGTTGGATTTTCAAAATCATACACGAATTTTGAGATATATGAAAATTATGATTATGGGGCATTCCAAAGCACATGAGGGGGTTTCAATATGTTTGTTCAATTTCTCTAAACCAATTGATTGAACCTACTCGGTGCATTTTGATTACTCACCCCTACTTTATTTTCTCACTATAGATTGAGCAGAAGGACCTGCATAGAGTAGTTAACACTCTAGTTGAGATACTATTTATCCATCCCGATCATAATAGTGAGGCTCAGACTTTGAGTCATCGTGGATTTTGAGTTTTCCTTTTATTTTCTTTCTATCTCAGACTTGTATCAGATATTATAAGATAGTTTTTTATTCTTCTTGAGATAGTTGATTATCTATTATTGTACTTATTTGAGATGATCTTGTACTCATGACTCTGTATTTAAGGATTATTATGTTATGTTGAGTTGATTTTTGCATTATTTCATCTTCTTTTAGTTGCCATCCATTTTCGGTCATGAAAAGTTTGTTATTAGAGCTCTAGGTTCATTGGGATAGTGAGTCAAGAGCAAGGTGTCTAGTAGAGTCTCGCGGATAAGTGAGTAGATGTCCACACCGATATTTGAGAGGCTATAGGATACTTGTTAGGAAACATTTCACATCTTGCTTCCATTCATGTGTTCCTTTCTATTACCTATTTTAAAAATGTCTAATTTACTCTTTCTGCCTAGATGCCAACTACCAAATCCTGCCGATTAGTGTAAGAGTACGACGAGGTAACTAATGTGTCTCACACTCGAGGTTGAGGTAGAGTTTGGGACAGAACCAGGGGAAGAGGACATATTAGAAGGGCAACTCTACCTTGAGGGCAGACTAGATCGGCTTCTCTAGAGCTTATCTATGAGTTAGTGGGACCTGTGGATCCTATTTCACCGCTCTTAGCCCAGAGACTACACCCTCGGTTCAAGAGTTACTCTTGAGGACATTGGCTAGGTTGGAGGAAGTACCTCCTACCCCAGCTACTATTGATGTATTAATTTCTACGGCATTGGTTGGCCTCATACATCTAGGTTAAGTTTGAGTTCTCAGTTTCAAAGTTTGGCTATTACTTTATATATTGCACCTCCCTTGTTTATGCTGCCACCATCTTCTATTAGCCAATCCATGTCTACAGTGGAGTAGAAGTTCTTCGAGAGGTTTATGTAGTTAGCTTCCCAACAATTTGATGGAACCCCTAGTGATAGAGCCTAAGATTTCCCATCAGAGTGCAAGGACCAATTGTGTAACCTAGCTATTCTTAAGTTGTATGGGGTTGCCTATACTTCATACCAGCTCATTGGCTTTGCCAAGTAGTGGTGGAGGTCAGTTATAGCTCATAGACCTGTTGGATCTCTATTTATGACCCGAGGACAGTTGACTATGATATTTTTGGAGAGGTTCATGCCATACAACCTCTGATACAACTGCTGGGATGCGTTTGATAGGCTACAACATGGTTTTACTTCTATTTTTCACTACGAGGCTATATTTTACACATTGTCCAAATATGCGTTGTCCAGTATTCCTACTATGTTCGAGACGGTTTGCCAATTCGCCAAGGGCTTGGCAAGGTATCTTCAGGATGCTACATCTTCCTTGGTATTGGCTGGAGGCACTTTTCAGTGTATTGTGGATTATGCTTATATGATAGAGCACATAAAATAGGATAGACATAGATGGTTTAGTGGGCACCCACCATGCGATCAAGATATTTAGAGGCAGGGCCATCAGGGTAGGCCAGTTCGCGTAACTCTTCTAGCATATGATAGTGTTAAAAGATCTAGATCTACTTAGGTGGGTAGTGCACTAAGGCTTGATTGATTTTTAGGGAAGCTGTCTCAGAGGTAAGAGACCAAGGCTTGTTATAATTGTGATGAGATGGGGCACTTGGCTCTTTGTTTTCCTTACCGTGTACCTCTTGCTCAGACTTCAGGTTACCAGCCAGCTCGTCTAGCACTAGTACCTTGGGATACACTTTATGCAATGAGAGGTGGTGCTAGAGGAGGTCATGGTATAGTGAGAGTTGGCGCTCAAAGTGGTCCACAGGCTTGTGGTGAGCGTAGAGATTGTTATGTTATTCCATATAGAGCTGAGGCAGAGGCCTCTGATATAATTATCATGGGTATAGTCCTACTGTGTCACTGTTCAACTTCAGTTTTATTTTATTCAAGCTCTACTTATTCATATTTGTTGGTCTATTTTAATTCTGACATTGATATTATGTATGAGTTGCTTGCCGAGCCTATTTATGTTTCCATCTTGATAGGTATATCTTTAGTGGTGAATTGGGTATATCGAGGATGTGTTGTGACTTTATGGGGAAAGATACCATTGCTGGTTTGATATTGTTGGATATGGTTGATTTTGATGTGATATTGGGCATGGATTGGTTGTCACATTATCATGCTATTCTTGACAATGATGCGAGGATCGTGACCCTATCTTGCCATGACTTACCTTAGTTGATGTGGACTGGAGCACTTATCTCCTATCCTAAGGGTGTTATTTCTTATATGCCTGTTTGTCGGCTGATGGGTAAGGGGTGTTTGGAATATTTAGCTTGTGTGCAGGCTATATCTTAGGAACGTCTATCATTGGACATTACTAGGGTTTTTTTAGAGTTCATAGATGTATTCCCAACTGATTTATCGAACGTTCCTCTAGATCATGATATTGACTTTGCTATCGATGTAGTGTCAGGCACTAAGCCTATATCTATTACTCCTTATCGAATGGCTCCGGCTGAATTGAAGGAGTTGAAAGAACTGTTAGAAGATTTGTTGAATAAGGTATTTATTCCTCCCCGGGTTCTCCTATTTTATTTGTGAAGAAGAAAGATGCACTATACATATGTGTATTGACTATCGCTAGCTTAACAAAGTGACCATCAATAACAAATATCCATTATCTCATATTGATGATATTTTTGACCAGTTGTAGGGTACTTCGGTATTCTCCAAGATTGACTTGAGGCTCGAGTATTATCAATTGAGAGTTCAGGAGTCTGACATATAGAAGACAGCTTTCAGGACCCTTGATGGGCATTATGAGTTTGTGGTTATGTCATTCGGGTTGACGAATTCCTTGGCTACTTTTATGGAGTTTATGGATCAAGTGTTCAAGCCCTATTTGGACATCTTTGTGATTATGTTCGTAGATGATATCTTTGTTTATTCCAAGAGTGAGGCAGATCATGTTGAGCACTTGAGGACCGTACTCCAAATATTGAGGGAAGAGAAGTTGTATGCAGAGTAAATAAAGTGTGAGTTTTGGCTTGAGTCTGTTGCATTTCTTGGAAATGTTTTATCAAAAGAGGGTATTATGGTTGATCCGACCAAGATAGTAGTTGTACATGAGTGGGCTAGGCCTACTTTCGTGATTGAGATTCGAAAAAGCTTCCTTGGTTTAGCAGGGTATTATTAGTGTTTTGTTAAAGGCTTCTCATCTATAGCAACCCATTGACCAGATTGACTCAGGAGGCTATGGTAGTTAAGTGGTAAGATGATTGCAAGGAAAGCTTCCAAAAGCTCAAGGTTTGTTGAATTCAACACTTATTCTTGCTACCCAGAAAGGGGGTTTCATTTGTCATATATTGTGATGTTTCAAGTGTGGGCTTGGGTGGTGTATTGATGCAAAAAGGGAAGGTGATAGCTTATGCTTCTAGACAACTGAAGGTGCATGAGAAAAACTACCTTACTTGTGTCTTAGAGTTGGCTGCGGTTGTGTTTATGTTGAAATTATGGTGAAGTTATCTTTATGGGATACATTGTGAGATCTTTACCAATCATTGGAGTCTCAAATACATCTCAGCCTAATCTAAACATGAGACAATGTAGGTGGTTGGAGTTGCTTAAGGACTATGATATCTCTATTCTATATCACCTCGGGAAGGCCAATATGGTGCCAGATGCTTAGAGTTGGAAGGCTACTAGTATGGGGAGTCTGGCATTCTTGAGGATTGAGAAGAGGCCCATAGCTTTTGAGGTTTAGTTACTTGCTAGATAGATGGTTCATTTGGAAATTTATCCTTCTAAGAGTGTTTTACACTTTGTTGAAGGTAGATTTTCCTTGTTTGATGAGATACGTGCTCATCACTTTGAGAATCCTAGATTATGCATGAATCGTGAAAAGGAGTTGAGAGGTGAAGCCAAGGTGGCTATTATTGATTTTGACGGTGTTTTGAGGGTTAACGATAGAGTTTGTGTACCTAAGGTAGGAGATTGGGTGAGATTGATACTAGAGGAGGCCCATTGTGCTAGATATTCCATCCATTTAGGTGCGACTAAGATGTATCATGATCTTAAATAACATTATTTGTGGTTAGGCATGAGGAGTGACATAGTTGAGTTTATGATTAAGTGTTTAAATTGCAAACAAATGAAGTACGAGCATCAAAAGCCTGGTGGATCAATGAAGTGGTTGCCTATTCCTAAGTGGAATTAGGAGAGAGTGACTATAGATTTTGTTACAGGTTTGCCATTGCCTTGGTCAAGTTTGATTCTGTTGGGTGGTTGTTGATCCATTGACCAAGTCGACGCAATTCCTACTAGTGAAGACTAGCTATAGTGCTAGGCAATTAGCTAGGTTATGTATCCAGGATATTATTAGATTGCATGGTGCGCCAGTGGCTATAGTATCAGATAGAAGATATGTGCTTACTTGTCACTTTTGGCAGGCTTTATAGCGTGGTTTGGATACTAGAGTAGATTTGAGTTGAACTTTTCACCCTCACACTGATAGTCAGTCAGAGTGCACCATTCAGGTGTTAGAGAACATGGTTAGGGCCTATGTTATTGATTTTGGGGCCCGATGGGACGAACACTTACCTTTGGCAAAGCTTGCATATAACAACAATTACTATTCCAGCATCTAGATAACATTGTTTGAGGCTTTCTATTGACGGAGGTGTAGATCACCGATCAGATGGTTTAATTTAGGTTCAACCAAGGTGTTGTTTATAGATTTTCTTCAAGATGCCATGGACCGGGTCTGACTTATTCAGAGTAAACTCCTAACATCTCAGTATCACCAGAAGAGATTTATGTTGATAAGAGGATTTGGTCTCTTGAGTTCTCTGTTGGTGATAGTGTTTGGATAAAAATTTCACCCATGAAGGGTGTGATAAGATTTGGGAAGAGGGGAAAGCTTAGCCCCAAATTCATTGGTCAATTTGAGATTTTCAGGAGAGTTGGTGAGGTAGCCTGTGAGTTAGATTTACCACAAAGACTATCTATTGTTAATCCTGTTTTTTATGTTTCTATGCTCCACTAGTACATTACAGATGAGTCCAGGTGATATCTTATGACTTTGTTGAGTTGGGTGCAAATTTTGTCTTTAGAAGAAGAGCCTATAGCTATATTTGACAGGCAAGTCTAGAGATTCAAATCCAAAGATAAACCTTCTGAGAAGGCTTAGTGGTGATACCATTTTGTTGATGAGGCTACTTAGGAGTTAGATTCTGACATGCGGGCTAGATATCCCAGCCTTTTTGAGGCTTTAGGTACTCCATTTTCTTATATTCAAGGATGAACATTATTATTAGTGGTTAATAATGTAATGACCTGATTGGTCATTTTGGTCTTATTTGTGAACATTACTATTTTACACTTTTATAAGTTGCTTTGGTCTTATTTCGAACTATTTGAATGGTTGGAATTGAAAGACTAACCTTTAAAAGTTGAAAATGTGATTTTTGGCCTTTTTGAAAACTTAAGTTGTTGAAAATAATAAGTTTTGTACTATTTTGAGTTTTGAATATTGGGTCGGAGATTCGTCAATTTCATTAGCTCCGGAACATCAACACTAAATTATAGGAGATTGCAGAACTAAATTCAAAGTTAAAATGAGGTTTTTAGGCCCAAAATTGTGGTTTTAGTCATTTCAGAACCAAAATTTGACTTTGTTAACATTCGGAGTTGGAAACTCGAATTAGAATTCCGACAGTTCTAGTAGTTTCTATAGTGAAACTAACGCTAGCAATGGTCTCGTCATAACTTTGGAGTTGCCGACGACAATTTTGGTATTTTGAGTTTTAAACTAGTTCATTTGACATGCAATGGTAAATGTATTTTGGAACCTCAAAATCAAACTTTAATTATTTAGTTGAGTCCAAATCATCGTTTCTGATGAGAACATATGTCTTGTTTATAAAATTTGGGTTCTGGATGGATCCCGGGGTATCTTGAGATTTTGCAACTGTTGGTGTGGAGTATCTGCTATAACCCTATTTTATTCTCCGTGTTTGTGGACAAACTTCCACATTCACGGAGATATAATTCTCTCTCTTCTCCACGTTCACAGAGATGCTGCTGCATTCATGGAGGTATAAGTCCTTTCTTCTCCGTATTCGCAGATAATTATTCGCATTCGCGGAGTACATTTTGTCTACGGCAATTTTAAAGATGTAAAATCAATATTTATACTCCATTTTCAATATTTCAAGTTTTGCAAGGCGATTTTTGAAGAGAATTTTTGGAGAAATCTTTCGGGTAAGTGCTTTTAATATCATTTTTGATAAATTTTCATGATTTTTATCTTGACTTTGTCTTGAATTTTGTGATTTTGAATGTCCAAAATTAGGGATATTTGTTCTATGATCTTCAAACTTTAAAATGGTGATTTCTCTATCGAATTGAAGTCAATTTTAGTAGAATTTTCACCCACGAACTCTATTTTTTGTGTAGAACCTAATTTTGAAGTAAATTTTCAGATTTAGAAACTTCAAATGTTAGCCTTAATTTTGACCATTTTCCACTAAGCATAATTCATGCCAATATGTATATCAAAATTCACCACTTGATGTGTAATATCTTTTTTTAATAGTGGTGATCGGTTCAAGTATCGTTTCAAGGGTTGAATTGATTGAAAGCTTTTAGAATATTGTTTCGGCATCAAGGTAGTTTCGGCTAACCTTTATAGAACTAGATTTGAGTTATTGAGCATTCTTATGGTCTAACTGTGAGATGTACATTGAATTATGAGCCACTATGATATGATTGAATTTGATGGGTTTATGTTTCTTGTTATGTTGAATATTTAGTAAATGGTGATCCTATTGATGAATTGAGATGAAATCATGATTTGAGATATTTGGGATATCATTATGATAGAATGAGACTTGAGATAGTTTTTGATTAATGTCGTATCTAATTGATGATAAGTGTGATAAGTTTGAGATTATGAGCCCATTTGGGGTACATGTAGAGCTTGTTTCATTGACATCTTCGTTATTACTGAGTAAGTGATGAGATGGGATAATGTTGACCTTATGGTACTAGTTGATATGCATAGTATAACCCATTTAATGTGATCGCTACTGTACATATTCCATCTTACATGGATTAGATGCCTTGGAATGTGCATGTCTCTTACCTGATTAGTTGCTTTGGTATGCACACATCTTATATTGGACTGGGTTCATTTGTGTGCATAGACCTCATTCCTGGGTTGCATTGATATGCACATATTATATATAACTGTTTGCATTAGCAGGCACACATTTTATACCTTACAGGTTGCATTGTCATGCACACATCTCATTTCATTACTTCCTTTGAGATATTACGATATATATTAGGACAGTTGGTTATAGCCTGCGACTCTTTGAGACACCCCATTATAAGGCCCATGACGCCTCGAGATACTTTTGAGTATGGCCTATGATGCCTTTAGATATTCGAGTACATGGCCTGTGACCCCCCTAGTTTCTATCTTGCAGCTCTCACGACCAAGGCCTAGGGCCTAGATGTGAAACGGCGAATGGGGGCCCAAAGGGACCCCAAACAAGCTTCTTAGCATATCATTTACACATCCTTGGTCGCGGAAGCAGTTAAATAACAACAAGAGAATAAAATAAGGATAAAGGGCTAAGGTAAGTCATTCATAGAATAAATCACCAAAGGTGTCAAAGTTCAAAGCATAAATATATAGCTTGTCCAACAACACCAATAACATAGATTGGGCGGGGGCCAAGATAACTTTCCGGGCTCACCCTCATAGTCACAAGCATCTAAACAAAGAAAAGAGTCTTTAGATCAATAGCTATTATCCTCGGAGTTGAGGACTCACCAAGCTTGCTTCAAGAGATAGTACTAGCCACGTGGAGGAGG